>VZTY01027285.1:7585-22732 GCA_013400935.1 Turnix velox | reverse complement strand
TCATGGCCCTCCTCTGGACCCTCGGCTTTGTTGGTTTTTTTGGTTTTTTCTTTCATTTTTAGATTTCTTACAGTGTAGCCTTTGCTGTAATTTGCAGTTGAAATGACAGCTGTCTCAGCTACCAAATTTTTACTGGTTTTAGTCAGATAATGAACATGTTTCAAGCAGCCTTTCCTCTGCAGCTCTGCTCACCAGCACTGACAATTGCACTTAGTGCTTTACTGAGGAAGGTCTGCATTTGCAGCTGCAAATAGGGCAAAGCACAGCCCATCAGTTAATGAGAAGATGCTGCCCTGACCTGAGGAAGCTGGAGAGTGCAGTGACCTCTTAATAAGTGTGTCCTAATAATGGAAAAGTCCCAGAGTGCTGAAGGGAAGCCCTGATGCTGCAAGTGTTAGTGTTCTGGCAGCATCTCATCCTTATGCCAAGCCCCATCAGCCCAGTGTGAGTGCAACAGACATATAGAGGCAGAATAAAAATGGATAAATCAGGCTGGAAAGCTCTTTGAGATGTAACTGAATCTGCTCTGCACTGGCTCAGTGTGGATCTCCTCCTGCAGCTGCTAAAAACCTTCAGATTCTATGGGGTTAATAGAGGAGATGGATTATGTGACCTCTCCTGGCAGCTTTATCCCAGTGTGTCACAGGCTTCAGTGGCAGAAAGTCTTTCCTAGAGCTCAGAGTGAATCTTTCAGCTGCAATTAAGCTGATTCTTCTTGTTTACCCCTAGTAAACACGTGAAGATAATTGGATAATTGACCTTCCTTTTTAAAAATATGATTTATTTTTGCCTGGATGGCTTATAAAAAAAGGGTTTGAGTTTGGTGAAAGTGCAGGGATGAAATACGTCAGGGAGAGAAAAGCAGTGAAGGTAACTCAGTGGCTGGAATGATTTTTCATTCCATAGTTGAAAGTCCATGTTTTATTGTGTTATTTTTAATTCTAGCTGTCCATTTCCCTAATGGAGGAAGGTAAAGTGGTCAGCTTGCACACAGTCCTTTAATTACAAATGGGACTATTATGATGACAAACTGAAACTTATTGCTCCTTCAGAGCCTCAAAAAGGAGAACTAAAACCAGCACTAACCTGTAGGGTGCTGTTACAGGAATGAAAATTTTAATCAGATTCTTAGATTGTCCCTATTTGCATTAAAATGCTACTTTCTCAGCTTGCATGTCCTTGGGTCTGTTTGTGAGAGGGTTCCTCACCTCACACCAGCACTTCTAGGCACTCACAAGCTACTGCTCCACATCAAATAAGGAAGGTCTCATCCCTAAAGCAGGAGGAAAATTTCCAAATGCAAAGATGAGAATCATGCAGAAGAGAGAAAAAATAAGATGAAGAGAGAGAGAGAGGAATCATTGAGAAAGGAGTGCTCTTGTGTGAGACTGTATTATCAAGACATTTGGGAGGGTTCAAGTGGCCAATTACTATTAAGAAAAACAGTCTCTAAACTGTGAAGAGTTGATTAATTTTTAGTAGGCTGGGTTCTTTTTCTAAAACCTCCAGAAATACATTCTTGATTATATACTCTCTCCATCATGAGTTCAGTTTAATGTTTCCCAGCCATTCAAGGGCAAGACAATTATGTGGCTCTTGTCACCCATGAACCTCATTGAAGTGAACATCTGGCAGCTGGGGAAGTTCAGGATGATTATTTTAAGCCATGAAGACAAGCCAAAAATCTCTGTACATATTTAAGACCAGGTTGGATGTGGCAGTGAGCAACCTAGTGTGGTGGGAGGTGTCCCTGCCCATGGCAGGGGGCTTGGAACTGAATGATCTTTAAGGTCCCTTCCAACGCAAACCATTCTATGATTTTGTTGCCTCTCTGGCAGATATTTTGGGAGGCAGTACATGGAATAAAGAAACTACAGATGATCCTTCTCATGGGATGTTGTTGGCACATGCTGGGAAACAATGTTTTGGAAGTTATTACTCATAAGAGGATCATTAACCATTCTTCAGGATGACCTGGGGCTGGTGCCCCTCTGCTATGAGGTCAATCTGAAAGAGCTGGGGCTGTTGAGGCTGGTGAAGAGAAGGATCCAAGAGGCATCCCAGTAGTCTCCCAGTGCCTGAAGGGGCTCCAGGAAAGCTGGGGAGGGCTGTTTGCCAGGGCATGGAGACACAGGATGATGGGCAGTTGTATGAAACTAAAGCAGGGCAGGGTTAGGCGAGACAGGAGGAAGAAGTTCTTGCCCATGAGGGTCGGGAGACAAGTTGCCCAGAGAGGTGGTGGAGACCCCATCAACACCTGGAGACATCCAAGGCCAGGCTTGCTGAGGCTCTGAGCAACCTCATCTAGTGCAGGATGTCCCTGTCACTGCAAGGGGTGGCACTGGGTGGCCTTGGAAGTTGCCTTCCAATTCTGTGATAGTCCATCCTCTTTGTGCTGAGAAACAGCCTCTTTATATTTACTTCTTTATTGTTTTGCCCCAGAACTTCATGTTGGTCTCCTGCATGGAGGTCCCAGCTGGGATGAAGCCATTTTGCTGGCTGTTGCACCTGTCTGGTGAAACACATCTCCCAAAGGTGACCCCAAAGGCATGAGCAAGATGCTGAGGGCAGGCAAAAGAACTGGCTGCTGTGTCAGGTTGGAGAGAGAAGGAACCTGAAAATGGGGTTTTGTCCTTTTTTGCCTTTTGAAGGTTGTGGCAATTTTCAAACCAGAGATTAATTTAGCACACAAAGGCATGTATAGTGTGTTGGGGGATGGAGAGGTCTGTCTCCTGAGTGTGTGTTTGGTGTGAGGAGAAGTCTGAAACACAGAAGGTCTGCTCTTGGTAGCACAGGTGTGGGCTTCCATCATAAGTGAGCTTTAATCCCTTTCAGAACCAGCCTGTAAATAATTCTCTTTCTGACTCCATGGTGACAGTTCACGAGGTAATTTATTTCTTCAGCTTGCTGTTTATTTGTTTTGTAAACTGCAAACCAACAGGAAAAAAAATCACAAGTTGATTGGATTAATGCAGCAAAACATGAACTTCTGATCCCAGTCATTGATGGAAGTGTTAAATGAGAAAGAGAAAAGAGGTGATGCCTAAAAAAAAATGAGTCTTAGAAGAGGCTGGAAAAAAAACCCTCAGCTGTTTTAAGAGCTTTCCCTGAGCATCAGGGAATAAGAGTGATTCTCACAGGAGGCTGAGAGTAAGAAAGAACCAAAGAGATGCCTGGAGCCATATTATGGTTATCCAGCCTTGGAAGGATTTGCATTTATTTTGTGAGCAGACGATGGGTCTTTTCTATTGAGTGCTCCTGAGATCTCCACAGAGATTGTGTGTTAAATATTTTAGGATGATTGTCAGAATTGGGAGCTTTTGTTTTCAGAGCTACCTTGTGCTTGCTGTTCTGCTGGAGATGAATTGCTTTACTTCTTGTACTCCCAAGTACAAGGATTTTTTTTTTTTTTTTCTCTCTCTACCGTGGTGGTTGTAGCTATTCAAAAGGCTGTTTCAAACCTCATGAACTGGAGTGAGCATTTGATTCTTCGCTGGGGCTGCAAGATGTCTAAAAGCTGAGCTACTTGTGAAATAGAAATTAATTCTGGGAAAACAAAGAACACTCCTGTGGAACTGGGGGGGAGGAAGGGAGAATTGTGTGCTCCTCACTGACCTTGACTCCACTGAATTCAAATCTTCCCAACACGGTTTATAATTCTGTGTTGGTAGATGTTTAGAGGGAAAGAAACATATAGGCATTGTTGCAGTGGATTAGATTAATTGCCTATTTAATTGCCCCATGTCCTGTTGTCAACACTGGAGGGTACCAGATGGATTGGAAATACAGAAGAAATCTCCCAGTGCCTCGCTGCTGTTGGTTAATAGGTTAAGCCTTGGAAAAGGAAGCTTTGTATTTGTCAGTCTCTTTATTTAAAGAAAAAGAAAAATCATGCTCGATGGGAAAGCTTTCTCCAGACCCTCTTCTCAAAGAGGGAAGGAGACTGCAGCAATGGATTTATTCCTTGTCTTTTTGCTGAGATAGTGGCTCCCATCTCCCCTGTGGGGAAGCAGAACTCCCCCCTTTCCTGGTGGCCATCAGCATGGTCTCATTCACATGGATTCAGAGAAATCATAAGATCATAGAGTAGTAGCTTCTTCTTCTCCTCCTGAAAACACCAGGATGCATAGGTTCATGCTTCCCTGCATGTTCCTCACATCTCAAACCCACTCAAACCAGATCTCAGTGTATTTGGTCTTTAAACCTTGAAAGGGACTAGCCCACAAGCCTTGCTCTTGCAGTTTCCCTTTTTTTTTCAGGACAAAGCACCAAAAGTGCATTTTCTTCTGATTCTAGAGCCCAAACCAGATGACTTCTACTGAGCTTCTGCTGAGGTCCATGGTGGGCAAACTTCAGCTCTGTCTTTATGATCTGGTGCTTCTCAACACACGTAAACCTGGGCAGTGCAGATACCTCTGAAGAAATTTTTCACACCAATCTTGTCCCTCACTTCTGTCTCCTCCCACAGGAAGGCTGAAGTGTAATACTTTCAGCAAAAAAACTGCCTTTAGCCCATTACAGAGTTCTGCTGAAAATTTCCTGAAGAGATCCATAACTTCAACCTTTAATCAGTGAGAAATGAAGTCACTTTATACTTTTCGTGCATCTTATTCCATGGCATCTCCCCACAGCAGAGCTGAGGTGCTGTAAATGCCTTTCTAACACACTACATGCTGTAAATGTCCTTGGAGGCATCCACAGATTAAATCTTTACAGGAGGATGTGTCACACTTATTTATTAATCAACACTGCCAGTTATAAAATGCTTTTTTTTTTTTTTTTTGAAGCAAATAATGCCAGCAGTAAGTTGCAAAGAAATCCTAGAAATCAGAGCCTTTTCACACTATAAAAAACCACCATCCCAGTCTGGCCTCAGCTTCCCTGAGCAGGGCAGCAGCAGCTATGGCTCATTTTCTATCTGTCACGAGAGCTCATGTAAATTATGACTGGTGTGATCCTGAAACCAAGCTGAAGTTCTATAAACCATCATTTCTGCCCTGGTAGGAATAATTCCTTACAGCTACACTGATATGTGCTGTCCCTGCTGCAGGAGGGTTGGAGTGATTGATATGAAGCCAGCCCCATCACCAGACACCCTGATGCTGAACCAGCAGAGAGAAGATAGAAAAGACCCCCTCCAGTACTCAGAGAGGGGTTTGCTTCATGTTCTCTGCACAAACTTTCAAGCTCCACTCATTTCTGAGGAGATTGTAGCTTTTCTCAGGTAATTTTTAACATTCTCACAGCAATTCTTTGCCCATTTTTATACAGCCTTGTACCACTACACCCTTCCCTGACAAGACTGTTGGCCAAAGCAGGGATTTATTGCAGAACAGCCCAAGAAGAAAAATTATAAATGGGTATATTTGTCTTAAGAGCCTCTCATACACAAGGCTGACAACAGCCCCCAGTCTAAAGAACAAGGACTGGAGCCACCTGGAGAGTTTAGATGAATCATAGAATAGGTTTGGGTTGGAGGGACCTTCAAGATCACCTAGTTCAAACCCTCCTGCCATGGGCAGGGACACCTCCCACTACACCAGGTTGCTCAGTGCCTCATCCAGCCTGGTATTAAACACTTTCAGGGATTGAGGGGGCATCCACAACCTCTCTGGGCAACCTCTTCCAGTGTCTCACCACCCTCACAGCAAAGAACTTCTTTCTTCTCTCCAGCCTAGATTTATCCTCTTCCTATATGCATCCATTCTTCCTAGGCCTGCCACACATATCCTGTTAAAAATTCCTCCCCCAGCCTTTCTGAACCTCCTTCCTTCAGGTATTGAAAAAGCTTCTATGATGTTCCCCGTGAGCCTTCTCTTCTCCAGGCTGGGCAACCCCAACTCCTTCAGCCTGTCCTCAGAAGGGAGGTGCTCCAGCCCTCTCATCATCTTTGTGGCCTCCTCTGGACCCATCCCAACAGCTCTATGTCCTTCTTATGCTGAGGGCTCATGTTTTTAAGCCCAGAGTGTGGGGTTGGTGCCAATTAGCAGTGGCAGGAGTGGGGTGTTTCATCCTCTGAGCTCCCAAGGTAAACCCTGCCTGCGGTCAACACCGTGGTCTCAGCAGACATTTGATCTGCTTAATCAAAAGAATCCATTTTCTGCTACCCAAAGAAGGCTTAATGCAGTGCATTCCAGAAAAAAAAAAAAAAGCATCAGTTTTACAGACAAATCATGCTTGAATAATTATAGCTCCTGCAGCATTAGTTCATCGACAGAAGAGAGGAGCTCAATCGGTTAACACGTAACTCCTTACAGATAGGGAGGAGGGAGAAAGAAGGAGCTGGCAACCATGAATTCTGAAAAATTTCATGTCATTTATTGTTCAGTTCATGCTTACAAAATATAAGAACACAGATTGGAATAATTTTTCAGAAGTACTGGGGGTGAACTCAATTTTTGAGTGCCAGAGATGACCTGAGTTCATCTTTAGGTGTCTGTCCCAGTTGTCTCAGTGCCTCCCACACATGTATTTTAAGAGGGCACTTGGAATAGTCTTCAGTGTTCTGCAAGATTAGGTTTAGCTCCAGGCCTGTGACACCTGTATGTATTTCTCTGCCACGACTCAGTTGCCACAGAAGAAGTAGGTTCCATTTCCAAGGGGCAACCCAGCAGAGAAGGCAAATCAGCAAACTGAACACTACAATGAATAATGACTGAATCCCTGCTCAGCCTCAGAATAAAAACATAGGAAAGGAGCTACTCCAACTGCTCAGCTGACACCTCAGCCCATCATTCTGGGTGACACTGCAGAGGAACTGCTCCATATGCTCATGTCATGCCACCAATGTATGGCCATAAGTCAGTGTCACATATGTACAACACGAGCAGACAGATAAATCCTCCCTCATAAACCTTACCAAGCAAAGCCACAACATCACCTTTCAGATTGAGTTTTACTACAAAGCAAGACTGAAAAGGTCCTGCCTGTGACTTTTTTATAGAATCATAACCCCCATGGCAGGGGGGTTGTAACTAGATGAACTATAAGGTCCCTTCCAACCCAAACCATCCTATGATTCTATGATAATAAATTTGATTGACACTTTGAGATGAGCTGAGAGGGAAAACCAGTGATATCTCATTTTGAAAAGAGAGATGTTTTAGGAGGGAGCCACTCCCATAGCAAAGCACATTGTATAAGTGTGTGGATCTGCTTAATATTTGAAGAATTTTTCAGATCCTACCAGCTGGGATGTGTGCTGGTCCTCTCACTGCTGGAAATCTTATCTTTTGTTGGCCTACCAGGTGCTGGACATGAGATTCCAGCCAAAGGAGGTTTGTTTTTAGCTCTGTCAGTTATTATAAACCTCAGCAACAGATGAGATTTGAATGTGAACCTAGAGGTAAGGTTTGCAATGAGCTTATTATTTGAAGTCTATTAGCAGCTGAATGAGAGCAGGAGTGTAGCACACAATGAGGTGTGTGAGAGCCCTATTAGAAACCAGTTTTGTAATTCCTGGTGAGAAATGGATTTGCTCAAAAGGCAAAGGAGAAGAGTATTTTTAGTGCTGCACAGGAAGAGGCAGAAGGAAGAGGGTTTGATGCAGCACATGCAATTAAACAATCAAATCTAGTGCTTAATTAAATTGCTCAGTTATTAGATGCCACGCTTCCCAGAAATCTCAGAAATAATTATTGATCATCAAATACTCTGCCACTCCTGGGCTTGTCATCAGCTGCAACCGGGTGAATTATTCATGGCTTTCAATTGAATGCTGCAAATGCTCTTGCTGGCGATCACTATCTCTGTTAAATGTCTAAATGGGACTTATTTTATTTCTTCTCCTCTCACTACAAGCCCTGGCTAGACCACACTGTGTCCTATTCACTCCTGAGCTGAACTTAGAGTCATAAAATGGTTTGGGTTGGAAGGGACCTTCAAGATCACCTAGTTCCAGCCTCCCTGCCATGGGCAGGGACACCTCCCACCACACCAGGTTGCTCAGTGCCTCATCCAGCCTGTCCTTAAACACCTCCAGGGATTGAAGGGGCATCCACAGCCTCTCTGGGCAACCTCTTCCACTGTCTCGCCACCCTCACAGCAAAGAACTTCTTACTTCTCTCCAGCCTGAATTTTCCTTCCTCCAATTTACATCCATTACACCTAGTCCTGCCATCCTAGACCAGATTCAAAAGTCCTACCCCAGCCTTTCTGTAGCCCCCTTTGCAGCCTTTTCCCAGACAAAATCCACTCTAGCTTCTCTGGAAGGTGGTCCATGAGAGAAGATGTTTTTAGAATGCAGAGATTTTAGGATAAAGTGCTCTTCTAAGTGAGATAAACAGGAGAAGGGAAAAATCCTTTGAAATCCAGTCTTTATATATATGTTAATTAAAAGAGGAATGTTCTGAAAAATAATAGGAGAATAAAAGAGAACTCAAAGTCTCATTGGTCTCTCATTATAGGCAAACAGTATATTTGCCAGGCTGGATGAGGCACTGAGCAACCTGGTGTGGTGGGAGGTGTCCCTGCCCATGGCAGGGGGGTTGGAACTAAATGATCTTTGAGGTCCCTTCCAACCCAAACCATTCTATGGTTCTCTTAAGTTTCCTTGCAAGAGAGAAGCCAACAAGTGCTTTGATTTCCCATGCCATTTACATATTTTGCATTACATCTGTGCAGACAGGAGGGGTTTTAATCCTGTCTGCTACGTCTTCATAAATGCATTATAAAGCTTTACAGAAAGAATAAAAAAAAGCTGAAAATCTACAGGTAATTTATTACTTCTACTCCATTCAGTAAGTATTTATAACAGCACACATTTGCACTTCTTAGTGAGAGCATTTTAGCAATCTTTACACTTAAAAATCTTTCTTTTCTTCCTCATTTCTTGGGACTTTTATGTCTGAGCCAATGCACGAGGGTACATTTGTGTCTGTGCATGTGTAGAATGAATCACCAGGGAATGAGCCAACAAAGAGCAGGTAATTTCAGTCAAAAACTAACTTTATCAATTGTTTTCAAATTTGCTTAGAGGAGTTTTCTCTCAGTGCTTGGAATCAATGGTCAGGTGGGACTTGCTTACTGTGATGGTGTAAAAGCATGGTTTATTTTAGCTCTGTTTACAGTGCTAATGCGACTGTACTGAGACAGAGGAGGGGCATTATTTGTTTTATTTTTTCTTTTTATTGTTTTCTCTAGATGTGCAGTTCCTCTGAGAATGATGTACAGGCTGAAGGAGTTGAGGTTGTTCAGCCTGGAGAAGAGAAGGCTCAGGGGGGACCTCAGAGGAGCTTCTCAATACCTGAAGGAAGGGGGCTACAGAAAGGCGGGGGTAGGACTTTTTAATGGGGTCCAGGGTGGCAGGACTAGGGGTGATGGGTGCAAATTGGAAGAGGGGAGATTTGGGGAGAAGAATGAAATTCTTTGCTGTGAGGGTGGTGAGACAGTGGAAGAGGTTGCCTAGAGAGGCTGATCCTGCTGTCACAGACCTCCTGCAGCTTCTGGGGTTGGAAGAGATTACTTTCCCCACCGTAATCTCCAAAGAAATGTCACTTGTTTGATCTAATTCATATACACTTGATGTCCTTGCAGATACTCCTTATCCCGCTGAAAGGATGGGGCAGGTCACTCCACTATTGTGTGAGGAAGCCAGAGCAGAAGGTGACAAAGGCAGCACTTGCAGGTACACCATTAATGTGGAGCTTAAAATCCAGCTGGAGGAAATCACATCCCTCTCTTTATCTTCTGGAATTTCTGGAATTTGCTGACAAAACAAAGGTAATAGAGATGCATCTTTCCTGCTACTCTAACCTTGTTGCTCTCAAGTTCTTGTGCCATGCTGCGTTTGAAAAATTAGTGATGAATTCTTCCCCCAAAAATGTATCTTTTAAAAAGAAAGCACCCACTTGCTTTTTTTTTTTTTTGCTTTGTTTGAAAACCTTTGTTTTCTTTCTGTGAGTGGGAAGTGTGTTCATCACAAATGGGAGTGTGTCTTGGCCAAGCTGCAGATTTTGAATTCAGAAGTGCTGGTTCCAAAGCAGACAGCAGCTCCCGTGTCTCCCTCTAAACAAATAGGCAGGAAAACAAGATTTTTATATTTTTTCAAAGAAAATCATCACAAAGGCTCAGACACAGCAGCAATTCCAGGGTGCTTTGTCTGCTCTTCCTGTGGAGAACTTTATGTCTTGTTTACGGAGCTGAAGTCTGTCTCTCACTTTACCAACTGCTTCCCAAGATGCTGACTTTGTCTCACCATGGCCCCTTCATTCTTCACTGTTTTATTTCTTTCCCTGCCAGGATTCTAGAGTGTTGTTTGCATGTTTGCAATATGCCTTCATTGTGAGGTTTGTTTTATTTTTTCCTTTCCTTTTCCTTTTTTCTTTTTTCCACCACAGTTTTCTGTTTCTGCCTTTGATGCTGAAGGGCCAAAGCTGGTGGGTTCTGCAGAAACTTTGCTACCTTCCATAGACAGGTCGAGAAAGTAGTTACAGCCAGGTAGTGATTCAGTAGACGGGGATGGTGCACATGTTCACATAGCCCCTTCTTTATTGTAGGGTTTGATATCTAGGATCAGAGAAGGATTTGAGGGTGTCAGTGGATGAAAAACTCAAAATGAGATGCCAGCGTGCACTTGCAGCCCAGAAATTAACCCAGTCCTGGGCTGCATCAAGAGAAGTGTGACCAGCAGGTCATGGGAGGCGATTTTGCCCCTCTGCTGGGCTCTGGTGAGACCCCAACTGGAGTTACTGTGGCCAGTTCTGGAGACCTCAACAGAAGAAGGACATTGAGCTGTTGGAGCAGGTCCAGAGGAGGGTCATGAAGATGCTGAGAGGGCTGGAGCAGCTCCCTTCTGAGGACAGGCTGAAAGACAGGCTGGAGAAGAGAAGGCTCAGGGGGGACCTCAGAGGAGCATCTCAATACCTGAAGGAAGGGGGCTACAGAAGGGCTGGGGTAGGACTTTTTAATAGGGTCTGTAATGGAAAGAGTAGAAGTAATGGGTGTAAATTGGAAGAGGGGAAATTCAGGCTGGAGAGAAGAAAGAAGTTCTTTGGTGTGAGGGTGGTGAGACACTGGAAGAGGTTGCCCAGAGAGGCTGTGAATGCTCCCTCAGTCCCTGGAGGTGTTTAAGGCCAGACTGGATGAGGCACTGAGCAACCTGGTGTGGTGGGAGGTGTCCCTGCCCATGGCAGGAGGGCTGAAACTAGGTGATCTTGAAGGTCCCTTCCAACCCAAACCATTCTATGATTTGATGACTTAAACAGAGTTGGTGGATCAACATCAATAGTGATTGCTATGACTGGGGGAGTCACAAGACAGATATACAAGTGTGCTGTGTCAGAGAACCATAGAGTTTAAAGTGACCTTCAAAGGTCATAAGAGCTATAAAGTGGCAACAAATGTCTGGCAAGGGCAGCAGTGGCTTCTGCTGTCCCGTAGTTTTGCAGATGTTCATGGGGATGTGGAGATGCTCCTAGAGAAGGAAGCCTATTCTTATCCTAAATGCATGGCTGGTGAATGTGAAAACAGACTTTGCACAGATCTATGTTGCTTCTAAACCCATCTGCTCTGCAATGATGGAGCTGTGCTGGTTTTCAGAGGCATCCCAGATTATTTTTTGAACTGCAGTCTTCTCCTTATGATGCTGAGGGAAGTTAACAAATCTCCCTTATGTTCCTCCTTCCATGCCAAGGTGAACTTTAGATTCTTGTGAATGTTCATCACTAAATTGATTTCATTTTAGAGATTGTTGCTTGTACAATGATTATAGATGGTTTCACTAATCTATTTAGGAAGTAGTCCAGGCTGAAATCTCGAGGTGTTGGCTCATCTTCACCTTCACAGACTTGGTTTGCAGCAGGGACTGATGGAATAGCTGCTGATTTCTTGGGACACAGGTATAGCTCAGCATGGTGAGTGATGTGGTGTTGTTTAAGGAATGAAGGCTGCTGGTGACTGATAGAAATCCAAATGATGCATTTAAAAGACATCAAATACTTGTGTTTGATTCTGACCATGTCTTGTGAGTGTAGTAAAGAGTAAAGAGTGCCCTATTTCAGAGGATCAAGGCTTGAAAAGTGTGTGAGCTCCCTACTAACAGCAGAACAAGCCAGAGTTTGAGGGAGTATTTGAAATAAAATCAATGCAGCTGTAAACTGGAGGCCTGTGGGCTCAGGCAGGTAAGACTTTTTGTTTCTGAAGTCCATTTTTCAGAGCACATCATCTATCAAAGAAAAAAAAAAAGGGTTTATTTCTACAGGAAATTGTTTTCATGGTGCTTTTCTCATGCAAAATCCCCCCAAAGCTACAGCAAAATGCTAACATGAAAAATAAAGTGGGGGATGAGATTATTCAAACTTAAAATAAGGCACTGAGCTCTGAATTAAATGAGAAGTGATCTCAGTCTGATGCCTGTGTCCCATTGAAGTGCTTTGTGGGTGAAATCAGGGGGTGCATCCTCTAATTAGGACTTTCTCATCGAATCATAGAATGGTTTGGGTTGGAAGGGACCTTAAAGATCATCTAGTTCCAACCCCCTGCCATGGGCAGGGACACCTCCCACCACACCAGGTTGCTCAGTGCCTCATCCAGCCTGGCCTTAAACACCTCCAGGGATTGAGGGGGCATCCACAGCCTCTCTGGGCAACCTCTGCCAGTGTTTGTACTGGATGGCAACTGCCTTGTCCCCTGTGTGCCCTCCAGCTCAGCTCCCCATCAGCAGCAGCTAACAGACCTCCTTTGTTAGCCTCGCCTCACAGTCTCACTACCCATCTCCTGGGACTTTTGTCTCAGTGTGGAGACACAAAATGCATTCAAAATGAAAAAAAAAAACAAAAACTCCAAGTTTCCAAAGCAGTTTGTAGCCTATGACGAGGGAGGGGATATAGAAAGAGAGAGAGAGAACCCCCCATTAAGAAGCCTTAAGGCTCAGAGAGACAGACAGACAGACAGATTTACCACATTGGCATTAATACTTTCAATCTTTTGACAAAAAGAAAATATTGCCAAGATGCTAATGTACACACATGGCAGCAATATGTTGCCGAGGAAGTGCGGGGAAGTTAATTACTGGGGCTGGGCTGAGGCTCACACAGATGGACGGCAGCAGACACAGACATTTTGGAGTGTGCAGATTCCTGGTGAAGTGCCTCAGTTTAATGACTCACTTGGATTAGGGCTGCTACGACCCGTTGTTCCTATAAGCCAGGATTTAAGCAGGCACTAATTGTACCCATCAAGACCCAAAGGGGCATCTGTGGCTGATCTTGCTCCTGGACTCTGGTTTTTCTGCTGCCTTTATGCCTAGGAACCAAAGTTTGAGTCTGAATCACAGAATATTGGAAGGGACCAGGAGAGATCATCTAGTCCCATCCTTCTGCTAGAGCAGGAACACCCAGACCAGGTCCCACAGGAAGGTGTCCAGGTGTGGTCTGAATGTCTGCAGAGAAGGAGACCCCACACTGCAAGGAGTGATAAATTCAAAGCCATGAATCACACCTCCCATCTATGCCAAGCTATTTTACAGCTCCGTACACCAAAGTAGCATCATTGCCATGTCCTTCTTGTGCTTTGACTTTGAGAGAGTGAGGCTGGGGTTTGTGGAGCAAGAAGAACTCTCTTCCACAGTGTAGATGTCAGTGATAGAGGTTTTATCTAGGCAGGGGACAGGGCAGAGCTGAGGCTGAGCTGTTTCCAGCTGCCTTAAAGCCTCTTGCGTTTCCTTTCCCTCTGCTGTGAATCCTGCCCTGTGGTGTTTTGGGGTTTTCTTTATCCCGAGGTGAAGCTGATAAGAGCCAAGGCAGGGTGTGTGACAGCCTTTCCATCAAAGCCAGCCCCTCTCCTATCAGATTAGCATTCCCTGCGAGCGCTGGGGAAGGGGGAGGCTGTGAACTAAGTGCTTGTACATCACTATTACCTAATTCTTCTAGTATTAAGGTAATTAGGAAACATGAGACTCGACAAAAAAAAAAAAAGAAAAAGAAAAAAAGCCCAGCTCGTTGTAGCCAGAGTATCAAAGGCCTTTCTTCTCCCCTGTCAATTTGAGCAGTGCTCTCGGCTACTGCATTACAGTAATCAGCTTAGCTAAATTTGTTTTGCATGTCTCATGTTAATGAATGGCTGCGTTTGTTATTCTTTTAGGTTGAAATCCTCTGCATCAGCACAAAACAGCCAAGTTAGCAGTCAGGATCCTGAAGTTGCAGGGCAGAGGGGGGTGCCAAGTAGCTGAAATTCACACTCAAAGCAAGTGTGGGATTGTAGGGGAGCACCCCACTGTGTGCCATGGTGAGCCTTGGACCTTCAGGATATCCACAAACGTGGATTATGGTCCCCATTAATCATTAAATCATAGAATGGTTTGGGTTGGAAGGGACCCCGAAGATCATCTAGTTCCAAACCCCTGCCATGGGCAGGGACACCTCCCACCACACCAGGTTGCTCAGTGCCTCATCCAGCCTGGCCTTAAACACCTCCAGGGATTGAGGGGGCATCCACAGCCTCTCTGGGCAACACATTCCAGTGTCTCATCACCCTCGCAGCAAAGAACTTCTTTCTTATATCTAGCCTCTTCAGCTGGATTGAGACAGTTCACACAAGATGGAATTGTAGGCAGACTTTTTTTTAATTTCAGATGCTTTTCTAGTTAATCCAATTTATAGTGTGTCCCTGCAAACATGCCATTTCTAATGGGTTCCATATGCCTCCGAGCCTTCCTGTTATTTCCCACTTTAAGGATTGCTCTGTTCAGCAAGAAGTCTGTCACTCTGCAGCTTGTCTAGGAGTTTGTGGTGGTATTTTTCTTTTTTTTTTTTTTTAAGGAAGAAACCCAAACAAATCCTGGAAGATGGCCTAGGAGCAACCTGGTGTAGTGAGAGATGTCCCTGTCCATGGCAGTGGGGTTGGAACTGATGATCTTTAAGTTCCCTTCCAACCCAAACCAATCTGTGATTCCATAATTAAATTTTCTCCTGTTGTCTTTCACCCTGAGCCTCTGCTGTGGTCACACTGAATTGTTCCCTGATGGTTCCACGGAATGGTTCTGTAAATATTCCTCTTGGCCACTTTTGAAGCTCTGTGCTTCTGGAGGGTGTTTGGAAGCCTGTTGCTTCTTTACCTCATAGAATCATAGAATCATAGAATAGCTTGGGTTGGAAGGGACCTCAAAGATCATCGAGTTCCAACCCCCCTGCCATAGGCAGGGACACCTCC
>VZTY01027283.1:581-15398 GCA_013400935.1 Turnix velox | reverse complement strand
AGGAACAGAGATGAAAACTTCTGCATTATTTGTTTTACTTGGATCTGTTTTTTCTACAGCTGAATTTCCTGCAAGAGAGCAGATGTGAGTGCAACATTCACAGTCTTAAAAGTCAAATATGTCCTACAGTTGTGCTACACTCAGGGAGGCAGTCAAAGACTGCACTGGGAGGCCTTGAAACACAGATGGGCAAAGTCTACATTTGAGCTCAGATAAGGAGGAGTCTAATAGAGAGGATTCTGTAGCCAGACTCAGATCAAGGAGAAATAAATAATAATTTAAAAAATTACATATAATGTAGTTCCACAGCAACTTTTCCAGGGTTTGAAAAAGGAGCATGATCAGAATCATTCCATTTCCTCATACCCCTTTCTTTGACCCATATTCCCATCTTACCAGATACATCTTCAATTCCTCACAGCTGCTGCTCCTTTAGCTCCCAACGTGCTTTCTCCAGAGCTTGGAGGTGGAGGGGAAGATCAGGGAAGGAAATTCCTGGTATTCTTCTCCTTTACCTTGTTACGCTGGATATATAAAGCAGTAACAATGAAAGAGCAGAGTAAGTGTTCTGTTGCTGGTAGCCAGGAAGTAGAGCCATCCTGAAGGAACTATTTTCTGCAAAATAGTTCAAATTCTCATTTAGAGCCTGCCTGGCATCCTTCATCCTCCTTTGTGAGCAGCTGTTTTTAGGTATAAACAATGAAAAGATATAGCACTTAGAAGAACTTCCACTATCTGAAAATGTGAAATGTGTCCCTTTGTTACCCTCAAGGATTTTAAATTTTTACATAATTTTCTGTTTTGTTTTTTTTTTTTTTTTTTCCCAGCTTTAAATTCACCCCCTGAGGGCTNCTTGGCTGATGCAGTTAAGTTAAGTTAACCCACCATGCTTGCTGGCTAAAGGGGTTTCTTTGAGGTGGTTTTGATAAATTAAAATATACTTCCTCAAGCTATACCCATTGGTTGAAGTCTTTTCAGTAGGAATTATACCAAAATGTTTTTTTTCCTCAGCATTTGGGAGATCATTGCTCCCATGCTATCTTGCAACTTGCATTTTCTTGATGCAAATGATCTTAGAATCATAGAATAGTTTGAGCTGGAAGGGATCTTAAAGATCATCTAGTTCCAACCCCCCTGCCATAGGCAGGGACACCTCCCACTAGATCAGGCTGCTCAGTGCCTTGTCCAGCCTGACCTTAAACACCTCCAGAGAGGGGGGCATCCACAACCTCTCTGGGCATCCTCTTCCAGTGTTTCACTACCTACACCATAAAGAACTTCTTTCTTAATTCTAGCCTGAATCTAGTCTGTCTTGATGCACAATGTTTCAGACCTGGCCACACAGATGACTGGATCTACTTCCTTCAGAAAGCAAGGCATGCTGTCCTAAGTGGTTTACCTGAGCTAGGTAATAATTATCCTCTCATGGCATCACTTTTTCTCTCTCAGCCACTCTAGGGCATATAAAACTGGTTTACTCCTGCACCTTAATTTCCAAACAGATACATACCCTCTGCTTGAATTATATCTTTTGTCATCTTCTTGCCATGTGAAATACTGTCTTACATTCATCTGCTTTTCTTATGGGAGTAACCCGAGGCAGTATGAGCATAGGAAAATCTGTGCATGTAGGAAAAGAAATGGAGTTGCCTTAAGCAAGACAACCTTATTTGACCCTCCTCCTTCCTTTACAGCTGGTGTTACGTGAAGCTGGGACAGAGAAGAATGAGACGACTGAGGCTAAGTCCAGACTTTGGCATGTGGCATACAGGAGCTGAACAGATTTTCTCCATGCCTTCCTGCCAGTGCCCATTAATTCTGAGTCACTGTGCCCTCTGTCATTCCAGTTATTGGTCCTTTCCCTTACTTCTTCCACTTTAACCTTGTGAGCTGGAGACTCCTTTTGTACATGCTGGTCTTACCCCAGTGTAAATTCATTTCTAGGCACTAAATGGGGTATGTCCCATCCCATGATTCTACTAAATGCTTCTTGTGTTCCTCTTTTTCTTCATTCCGTTTCAATGCATTGCAACCTGCTGTTCTTCCAAAGCTGTATTCCCACAAAGCAGCCTCCAGTGGTCCCCACCCCTGTCCTGATGCTGCTGTTGAAGCTCTGCCAGGGACAGTATATACCTCCAGCTTCCTCCATACTGGATCACTCTGGGAAAAAGCACTTCCAGTGCCAGCAAGGGGATGCCAACCTGTAGCCTTTTTGTTTAGCACCACCTCTCCCCATTCAGTCTGGCTACTGTAGTGCTTAGTGCTCCCTGTAGCACCATTGAAGAGAGCCAGCTGAGGATTTGAACCTTCCTGTTCTCTGCGTTGGCCAAAAAGAGGAAAAGGCCAGGACCTGTCTTGCAGAACTGAACTCTAAGCGTGGCATTATATGTTCTTAATAAAGGAGTGATTATATGAATCACAGTAGCAAAATGTTCTTGAAGAGCACATGCCCCACTCCCTGACTTCAACGTCCAAGGGCAGCTGTACATCATTCCAGAGGAGACTTCATCCTCAGACATGAGTTAGTGTATAGCCCACTTAGTTCCAGAGGAGTAGCTACAGAGCTGGGATTGAAGTGTGCTCTTTAATGAAGATACTTGTGGCTGTTTATTGGACAAAAATAAATTCCAGCTGGCCCCTATAACAAATGAAACTCAACTACAAAAATGTAATGATATTTATTCACAGAGCTGCCAGCAAACTCACATGCACCATGAGTCATTCCAGATGTGGATAAAAACAAAGTCTGTCTGTGAAAGTAAGTTTCCTGATCCCGAGGAGACTTGGTCTGGGAGAGGAGACACACGCTGACTTCAGCTGTACTCAGAAGAACAGACAGGTTCTCCTTTAAAGGTGGGGGGGTAAGGGGGGAAGAGGAAAAGCAATTTATTTATTCCTGAAAAGAAAGGAGGCAGGAAATAAAAAAGCTAATATACAGCTAGACATACTTATTTTAAAGAGAAGGATGCTTTGGAAGACTTTGCTGCTGTTGCTGTTCTATTACAGCACTCATGCCACTGGGACCCACAGATGGAGCAGAGGTAAGATTTACACATGAAAAACTACTTAGGAGAAAAAAGAAAAAAATTACTTGATGGATCTGTACTGGAATTATGTTCATTATC
This sequence comes from Turnix velox, assembly GCA_013400935.1. NCBI lineage: Eukaryota > Metazoa > Chordata > Aves > Charadriiformes > Turnicidae > Turnix > Turnix velox. Next base: position 12,273 of record VZTY01027283.1, on the reverse strand, counting down.
TGTTCATATATATATAGACATATATATGTATGTACACAGTTTGTCCTTTCAAATCTAGAAATCTATAATTCTTTTTTCCACATTAAACAGGAGGTTAGCTAAATAATCATATAGACTGATAGAAATTTCTGATAGACATTCATAAATGCATAAAGGTAAAATTATATATGCATTCTATTATAATTAACATATATATATATATATCAAGTATCCCAAGAGACAAAAGTACATTCTTTTCCTCATTTTTTTCTTTCTCTGTCCTTCTCCTTTTCCTTCTGTGTTATCAAAAATTACAAGTCATGAAGCCTTAAAGCAAAATCCTTTGCTGTCACAGGTGGCATATGTTTTTGTTCCACCCTGAACAGATACCCAGTAATAATAAAATCAAGAATGCCAGGATTGTGCCAGATGCCTAGGAATGCCTGTGTCCCTATCCTAATAAATTAGCACATATAGCATAGAGAAAAGTACCTGCAACATTACTGGGCTTCAGCTGCCAGTATGACAATATATACGTGTGACTTTGTCTTTAAGAGTGCGTGACAGTAACATATGAAGTGGTTTGTGACTACTGGATTGCATAAGAGGTGCTTGCTTGAAAAGGTGGTGATGATGTCCTTTCCATTTTTTGTTTCATGCTCTGCTCCAGTATTTGGCATGAGTTCAGTAGCTGCTGGAAGTGGAAAAAGGAAACATCTCCCAAAAGATTTCTGGAGTCTGTTAAAAAATCAAGCATTCAGCCGCTCTCCTCCCCACCTCAATCTCCCTTACCTTCCTCATTATAGATGTTCATTTCTAGCCTGCTATTTCAGTTTAGTTTTGATTTTGTAGGGCAAGCAATGTCTGAATGAAGCAATGAAGAGGTATGCAATCCTCCTAAGGTTGCATGAATGTTCAATTGCTTCTTACATTTAGTAGGGACTCACTGACAGGGACTCAGAATGGGCTGATTCTTTCCCCTGCTTTTCCATCAGTCCTTTGAATGATACTGGAAGGATTCATTATACCTTTCAGTTTCTTTGGAAAAACACTACGCAGTTTAAGGGTGTTCTTCACTTTTGCTAACAGGTTAATTTTAATTAAACAATGATAACACTATCCTTTCAGGGAATCCATGCAGCTATTAAATTCCAATCTTAATCACATCAATATTTAAAGGAAAACATCAGGACTTTATTGTGCCTTTTGGAAGAGCAGTTTGTTTTCAAGCTGAAAGCTCTAGAGAATTTTTTTGAGACTTTAGAGGGAAGTGAAGATACATTCCCTGTTTTGATAAGGAGTTCAGTTCTCACAAATATTGCATACAGGCATCTTCTGTGGAGGAAATCAGATTTCTTCTCCAAAATTGCTGGGACTATTTAGCTCCAAATATGTTTTGGATGTACAACTCTGTTATCAATAGCTATTTTAGAGGACTATCACTCCTCTAAACTATCTATATGTCAGCTCAGTCCCATCCCAATCTATAGTATCTACAGGACCAAAGAAATGTCCTAAATCTTAGAAACCCAAGAGGAAAAAATACCCCAAGAGTACTGAGGCATGACACATCATTCTGCAGAAACAGAGCTCTTCCTCCCTCCACAAATGACAATTGACTCTTGTCCGGGTTAAACCTCAGTCACTTCAGTCATATCCAACTCCTGATCTGAATTTTGCAATGGAAAAACAAATACAGATCAGCATCTGGTCAGATGGAAAAAATAGACAAATCTGCATATTGTCTCCATGTTGACTAGTAGAACAGATTGTTTACAAAACAGTAGGATAAAAGATCCTGTTTTAATTACCAACTGTTGTTGACTGCAACAGAAATATACAGTCAATATTGGATAAAATAAGGTCTAGCTTTATCCATTACAACTTTTATTTCAGGGACCACAGGGGCAGCCTTTGATACCCAGCCCTTGCAGCCAAGTATTTAAGCTTTGGCCCAATTAAAAAGTCAGATGTGAGAAAAGATGAACATACTTGTGCTGACTGGTGAGTGGGAACTGTCACCTCCCTCTTCCCTTCTTTTTTTTTTTTTTTAAATTTTTTGGTTTTACAAGCATCAGTGGATGAAAAAATTAGAAAAGCAGATTTGCTAGAGTGGGTGAGTCCTTTTTCTTATATTTTTTTTAATTCCATCAGCCTCTTATGTTAGAAATCTCACACACTCCTTAGCCTGCTCAGATCTAGCTGTGGACATCAGTCCAGAAGTAAAGGGTAAACAGATGGACCTGTTCACCATAATAAAGAAAGGATACTGACTTGTGATGAAATATTTGCTCCTCATCACTTCAGCTTCCTTGACTCTCCTGTAGACCCAGCTCTATGCCATTAGTCTCTCAGATTTTATGAAGCATCTGTCCAGGAAGAAAAGGTAATGAGATAATGTTAGGTCTCTACTGAGTAGTATTACTTCTGTAATGGCAGATGTGAAATCATAACAATTTTTGAAGGTCCAAATTAAGAACTCCAGGTCTTAAGAGATGTTTTTCTTTTTTTCTGGAGTAACCAAGGAACAGACCCTGTTTTTTGATTACAAAAAAGAAAAACCCTGAACATGCAGTTGTGGTAACTGGAGATGGTGTCACCTCTCTCCTAGCTGCTTTCGTCAAAGTGCATTGATAAATACCAATTCATTGGAGAGCAGAAGTTTGCTTCAGATCTGTCTTGTAAGAATTGACATATCCCTGAGGGGAAACCTTATTAGCTGAATGCAGATTATTTGCAGTAAGATCATCCTGTTTCAAATAATTGACACCCAAACAGCAGTATGTTTGTAACGTGCTTGCTCAGGGAGCAAAGATACAGCATGATTTCTTCTGGTTGTGGCTTCTTGGATGTTATGAAGCAGCTGCAATAGCATCTTTGCCCCTCACTAGGGGCTGGAAAGGGAAGTGTTGAAAGACACAAAATAAGAAGGTGAAACTCTTTCCAACTGTCAGTGAGAAAAGGATGTATTAACTGTGTTAGCATCACTGAGGATTTGTGTGGATTTGGGCAATGGCTATGCTGTACCTTCCAGGTCTCAAAGGCAATATTATATTCACATCCAGATGCATCTGATCTTCATGTGTTATCTTGCACCCTGCCAGGTTATAGACAGGGAACTGCTTGAGAGAGTCCAGTGCAGAGCCAAGCTTTTCTCAGTGACAAGGGACAATGGGTGCAAGATGGAACATAGGAAGATCCACACAAATAGGAGAAAAACCTTTTCACAGAGGGTGAACAATGGCACAGGCTGCCCAGAGGGGTTGTGAAGTCTCCTCTGGACCTGTATTCCTGTGTGACCTGGTCTGGGTGTTCTGCTCCAGCAGTGGGATTGGACTAGATGATCTCTTGTGGTCCCTTCTAATCCCTGACATTCTGTGATTCAGTGATTCTCCAGTGCTTGGTGACAATAAAATGGCTATTCCATCACAGCAGGGGAACAGTTTCTTCTCCTTAAAGGCTTTCTGCAGGAGGAATTACTTGGGAGAGCAGCAGGCCTATCCAGCTTGATTTCCCCACAGAAGTGCAAACATTTCAGTATTTGCTGTAGTGTTGAGGCAACTGAGTTGATGAGTTTGGTGGAGCAGCTGCTACATGATTCACTTTTGGAAGCTGCTTCTCCTTCTGGGCCTAGTTTACAGGAACGTGGTAGCTCCTCAGTGCCATGAAAGGGAAGACTGTGGAGAAGGGAGAGACTGATGGCTGCTAAAGAGCTGCCTTGTCCTTTAATAAGGATGATACTAAGTGTTCTGTACTCTGTGATAATTTGCTACATACCAGGTTGCTGGTGATTTTGCCCTCTGGCAAAGGTTGAGTGCCTTGGAGATAAGGGCATGAATTGCATAACCACATTTTTTGACCTTATTTGCCTCTCTTCTCACACCTCATATTGCATCCTTACAGCCAGGCACCCCCTTCTCAAGTGACTTCTGGGATTCTGCTGCTGACAGGAAGATTTGTTTGACATTTTTGCCTTGGACAGCACAAGCAAAGGGAACACAGCCTGAGCACAGCATGTAATTAAAGCACAAATGATCAAACACATAGACACAGATATGCTCAGCAGGCCTCCAGTATACCAGGTTATGGTCTTGACTTATTTAGAATGTGCTGAGGTTTCCAGAGGTCCAGTCCAAGGGTGACCAGATGGACTGGGCTACGAGATTTTAAAAAATGCAACATCTTTTAACTCCCCTTAATTTGCATAAAACCACTGTCATCCAATTGTTAAAATACATGGTGCCCCAGAAACATTTAAAGATACAAAAGAGTGCCAAGTCTATCTAAGTCTGGCTGTGTAAAGAATGTTTCCTCTCAATGAGAAAATGCACTATTTCCCTTTTCTCCATCCCCCATGTGGTCAGTTGGAAAACTTCCTCCACTGTCCCAGCTTATCTACTTGTTGGACCCTTTCCAGAACCTCATTGAACCAGCAGATGGCTTGATTGATGTGCTGCAGAGGTTTTTCCCACCTGCCCTGAGTCTGTTTCAGAAGTCTGTATCAGTTCTAGGGAATGCTTGTTTGTAGGCTGGAGATTTCTGGTCTGAGGACTGATTCCCCTGATGCAAATTCTTGAAAATATTGCTGCACCAGATATTGCAATTGTGACTGTGGAGAAGGGGAGACTCTGCAACCTAAGGTTAAAATTCAGAGGAATTAACTTTGCAGCTGGAAGATCTGAAGAAAACAATTTATATACCTACTTTTTTACTTCCTGAATTCCTTAGCCAGGCAATGTATAACAAATGAATATAAATGCACTTCACAGACCTAAAAATAAAACCTTAAAAACCAAATTCGTCTGCACTGTAAGGAGTAGGCGTTAGATGAATATCCTCTAACCTTTAGGAAATTACAAAAAAGCAAAGATAAAAATAGATCCTTCAAGCAGGTCTGGGAAATATTGATGCAGTAAGGAAGAAACGAGGAAATCTACATGGCACAATGATGTTTGGAGCAGAGATCACAGACCTGGGGCCAAGACAAGCTGCCTGTCTTGTGCATCACAGGGCAGTGCAGGTCTCCCTTAAGGGGAGTCATGTACATGTTGTTTGCCCAGAGGAAGGAGCTCTGTCCTTCAACAGGGATCATGTCCTGTTTAGATCCAGTCTCACAGTATGTCCCTACTGCTTCTGGTTCTGCCATCTCTACCTTATGCTTTGCTGTATGGCTGTACTCTTCCTTGTGACAGATCTCTTGGCCATCAGCTGTGGTGACAGTGTGGAGCTATTAAACAAAGCATTATTGCAGGGCGAAGACTAAGGAAGGATTTGAAAAGGGATTAGTTATTAGTACTTGGGAAAGCTGCTCAGTGTTACGGAAGACAGACAGAGTATCATAGAGTCACAGAATCATAGAATAGTTTGGGTTGGAAGGAACCTTAAAGATCATCTAGTTCCAACCCAATATAACAGTCTCTGAATGGGTTTAACATGTGTAGGAAAAATATCCAATAGGGCAGGACTGCAACCGCCATCAAAATCATTTCCAGCATGTCCCGATTCCCTAGATGCAACTTTAGGGGCAGACTTCATAAATTTAATGTGCATGGAGGATGTACCCTGAATCAGAATGTGCTGTGGATATGTAAAACCAGAAGACATATGAAGGATGCTTAAAAAAACCCAAGGTTTATAATCTCTTCTGTACGGGGCATACAGAAAGAATGGAAGGAACCTTAAAGATAGGATATGTGATGGAAGGACTAGAAATAATGGATGTAAACTGGTTGTGGATGCCCCCCTCTCTGGAGGTTTTTAAGGCCAGGCTGGACAAGGCACTGAGCAGCCTGATCTAGTGGGAGGTGTCCCTGCCTATGCTAGGGGGGTTGGAACTTGATGATCTTTAAGATTCCTTCCCAACCCAAACTATTCTATGATTCTATGAAAAGGTGTGATGAGATCAGAGGAAGGATGAGATCGAAAGATGATAGGTTATAGAAGCTCCCACATTTTAGTTTAGAACACAGATGGATATTGTAGTCTATAAAAGCAGACATCATGTTAGCAAGGCAAGATCTAAGTGATTGCAAGGCTCTTTTCACTACAGAAAGCAGCCAAAAAGTGGCTAAAGCTTACAGTTCATACAGTAGTAAACTGGTTGTCAGAATCAAAAGTTAAAAGGAGAAAGGAGCTACTCAGTTTTGAGGAAATCTAATAAGCAACAAGAGGAAGACAGCTGAGGGAAAATGATTTTTAAAATCTTTGGTATGTGCCAGAAAAAGAGAGAACTATGAGCTGAAATTAGCACCAAAAGAATTTTCTCACTGATCCCTGGTTCATCCCAGTACTGAAGACTAGCAAGTAAGATATCTGCTGACACTTTGTTCTTTTAGTACTCCTTCATGCCACCTATTTGCCTCACTCCCAGAACTGCCCTGGGAACCAGACTCATTTGCACATCTTATTCTGTTTCTGATTCATAAAGTGCTTCACTTGTTTTCTTGGAGTAGATCATGCCAAATTCTTCAAGAGCATATGACTTCTCAGGCAGAAAGAAAAGCCTGTCAGAAGAACTGAATGGCACAACGTCATTGAAAGTCTGCAGGTCTTAATGAACATCATCAAGCTACAGAGGGTCTAATTACTCTAACTGCCAGGCAAGATGTGAACTGCTGAGGTAAATCTGTGAGTGGTGGGACAATTGACTTTGCATGCAGTGCCTGTGTTTGGGTTCAAGACAGGGCAGGACCAATAGGATGCTGCACACCACCACAGGTGCTTGCTTGCATGCACAGCCCACACACACCTTGAACCAGGTGTTAACTCAAACACCCTCCCTCTGCACCCTGGTGGCTCTGCTTAATCATAGAATCATAGAATAGTCTGGTTAGAAGGGACCCTTAAAGATCTCGAGTTCCCACCCCCCTGCCATAGGCAAGGGACACCTCCCACTAGACCAGGCTGCCCAGTGCCCTCTCCAGCCTGGTCTTGAACACCTCCAGAGATGGGGCATCCACAACCTCCCTGGGCAGCCTGTTCCAGTATTTCACCACCCTCACTGTAAAGAATTTCTTTCTTATGTCTAGTCTAAATCTATCCCCCTCTAATTTATATCCATTGTTTCTAGTCCTCTCATCCGATATTATGTTAAAAATTCCTTCCCCTGCCTTTCTGTAGGACCCCTCAGGTACTGATAAGTTACTGAGGTCCCCTCTGAGCCTTCTCGTAGCTTAGACCATCCAAGATGCAGAGAAACTGGCTGGCTACATGGACCCATCTGCAGCAAGACAGGGAGCTATGGTTTGAAGTGGGCAAACCAGTTGGCTCCTTGTTTCACCTTTAAAAATGTTCTGAAATGTGCAAAACAGCACCACTGAAGTCAATGGTAGCTTTGACACATTGTGTGGCCACCATTTGTTATGTGGACTTTGGCTGTTATAAGCTTCTACTCCAAACATGCTGAAGTGTTTCAGCAAAATGGGGCTGTGGATAGAGGAGAGGATCACACAGGTCATCCACATGGATAGGTGATGGTGGGAGGCAAAGAAGGGCAATTTTCAAAGCACCACAGAAAGAAGAACAAAAAGCAACTCAAGGATGACCTGCAAATAACTCAGGGGGAGACACACAGACAAAAGTCTCCAAAGGGGATGTAAGCTGAGGTTTTCTCTCCTGCTACAAGGAAAGAAAGCAGAGGAAAGGATCCTGTATGCTTCCACTGTCCCTGTGTCTCTCATTACCCTGAAATCCTGTTTTATTTGGCTATCACTGAGGCAGTTTAGTGATATATTTCCCTTTAAACTGGCCCAAGTCTGCATCACAGGGCTTCCTTGCCTACTCCATGTCTAACTCTTAGCCAGTAGTTCTTTTTATCCCCCCTGAGGTGCTACAGGCTGGCAGCAATAATTTAGCTCCTCTTGTCTCTGTGATAGGGTGAGCTCAGCTTTGGGCTTAAGGCTGAGAAGAACGTGAGGAGGAGAGGAGCAGGGTTAAATAAGCTCCACTATTCCCAGTTTCCACAAACATTCCTTTCCTCTGGTGAAAGTGTATGTGGGGCCTTTCCTGGCCCAGTTTGCTGGTTAGATTTGGCAGCTCCCCAGTTCCCTTGAGATCAGCATGCATACTGCTTGTCCTCTGGAAATTCCTCCCCAGCCACAGAGAAACAGGTCACCAGCCAGGAGCCGGGCTCCAAGCTTGCTGAATCTCTCTCTGCTTAGGAGGAGCTAGGTGGTTAGCTGAAAAAAAAAAGTCATTGAGAAAGGAAAAATAAGTTGTTTAAGGCTCAGGGCTTATTTGAGAGGAAACAAGACATTTGGAGACCCAGATGCACTAAGTCCACTGATGCCTTGATCATTCCCCACCTCTGGTATAGCACTGGGGAAGCAGAACACTTTGCCTTGGTTTTGCCTAAGAAGGAAGAGAGTAAACTGCACTGGAATGGATGTGGATATCTGCTGAGAGCTAGAAGATCTGGGTTTCATTAACTCCATTTATTTTGCGGGTATCAGCATGGCCAAAACATGTGAAAAGATAGAGAAAAAGTTCGAGGTAAAATTGGCAAATGGAAGGAAATAGTATGAATGAAGGGAAAAGTCTAGAATAAATGTGATAAATGGGGATGGGAAAGTTGACAGCACATACGTGTTTAAGATTAGGGTAGTATTCTTCCCACTGTCACCATGATATACATCTCCATTTGAACCCACCCTTCAGAAGATATTAATCTCTAACAGCTGACCTTCATCTTATCATTCTGTTTCTTGGGCTTATGGGATGTTTACATTTCTCTGAAGCGGGAACTGCTTTTTGTTCATGTAGCAGGACTTGTGCTTGCCTCACCCCCACTAGCCTCTCAACACAATGTGGTACTAGTCTGAGCACTTCAGAACCTGGCACAGTTAAAGCTACTGCTACTGAACCAATAATAGAGTCATAGAATAGTTTGTGTTGGAAGGGACCTTCAAGATAATCTAGTTCCGAACCACCTGCCATGGGCAGGGACACCTCCCACTAGACCAGGTTGTTCAATGCCTCATCCAGCTTGGCCTTAAAAACCTCCAGAGAGGGGGCGTCCACAACCTCTCTGGGTATCCTGTCCCAGTGTCTCACCATCCTCACAATAAAGAACTTCTTTCTGATATCCAGCCCTTGCTTGTTTTCACACTGGTTCTGGTTCTGCAGGAACACAGCTTAATGCAAGCCTTAATTCTGCTTTGTGCCAAGCAAACCCCCCAGCCCAAATTCTGATGGCAACAACAGGCAAACTATGTGCTTAAGCACAAAGGTAAGGTAGCTTTGAAAGAAAAAAAAACCTGAAAACAACAAAAAATTAGTTATTTCTTTGCAAACTAAGTATATCTCTTGAATAAGGTGCAGTGGGCAGTGGGCAGTGGGCAGAGCTGGCTTTTGGAGCATTACTGGAGACCAATATGTCAAGGTCTCTGTTTTGCTTGGTTTTAGTTCTTTTTTCCTCTCTCTTTGAGCTTTCAGAATGATGTAGACATGTAAAAAGTGTCTTCCCACTGCCCAAGAAACAGCCTGTTTTGTTCCATGGAAGCTGCAAGTAATTTCCTCTTTTACAGGGCTACAGCATTTCCAGTTAATACCATCAAGCTTTTCCATTAACACCAGTCCTATTAACAGTGCCACAGGTGCACAATCCTTGTTTCTCCCTACCTGGAGGAGTGGATCAAGTTCTACAAATCCTCAGTTTCCTCCCTTTTTTTCATAATGCTTACAGCCATGATGTTCCATTTTTGTTTATGCTTGGCTCTGGAGAAATCAAAAATAAAATTGTTGATGGAATTTATTCATTAAACACAGATTTTACGTCTGGAGCAAATGTTGGTGTCTTAAGCCCCCTCCTAAAATGAAAGGCATGCCTCATTTTTATTTGCTGCAGTTTCTCATGGCTTGGCATTGAAGAAACTCCATTTCCAGTTAAACACCATTTGTAGACACCCTAATATAGTACAGCATGTGTTTTAGTGAAACCATCCATTTGTCATAATCACAGCAACTTCTGGTTTTCTGAACTGCCATGCCCATTCACCAGAAAGTTTTGGAAAATAATAAGCCTAATTATATACTGCTTGTTTTGTCACTTTCTGCCACTGGGATTTTCTGTAAGCAGTTCTAAATGTGACCTGGCCTACCTTGACTTGTACTTTGTAAATCTAAAGCCCAGATGGGTCCTTACAGTGATACAAAGATGGAAAAGTATCTAGAGATTTTTCCACACCAGGGTGTCTCATGACAGGAATTGACTACAATCCATAAAAATCAGATAGAGTTAGGCTCAAGTGGTAAAGGGCAGTGTGTGACTGGCATGTTGGGCCTTCCAGCAGAAGGAGGAGGATGGAGTGGCTCTGCTTCCATCTCCTTCCTCTACACAGGATGGCAAAGAGAAGCCAGAGTGTAATGAACAGGCATCATGGTTTTTGAGCTGAGCTCAGAGTTTTCATGAGTATACTATAGATATCCCCTTCAACCAACTGTTCTTACAGTCAAAACCTGCTTTGTAGCTGGTTGGGGCTCTGGGTTTAGCTGTCTGTCTAACTTTCCTGCCTTCCTGCACTTGATCACTGCCTCTCACTGCACCCCATCTCTTCCTAAAACTAGCCCTGCTACTCAGAGAGAAGACAGCAGCACTTGGCTGAGGTCTAGGCAATGCTGCATGCTGTGGATGGAGGGAATCCTTCAGGAATGCAGAGAGATGAGTGGGAGATTTACATATTCAGCAATGAGACTGAGAAAGATGAGGTAGTCACAAGCTGGCAATCACCCAGCTTGTCTTGCCATAGTGCTGTATTTCTCATGTTCACAGCGGGGAAATGCTGTGGGCTCCAGCTGATGAAAAGATCTGTTTTTAAAGACCTCAGCCTGGTAAATAGCTAAGTGTTAAGGACACCATAAGAAATTGCTTTTCCCTAGACAGACAGACATTCTTTTTCTAGCCAGAAATTGTATTTAGGCTGTTGGACACTTGCTGGGAATTTCTGGATGCCCTTCAAACCCTGAATGACTAACTGCATGTGCCATAGATCATCAATCCAGCATGCATCTCGTTATGTCAGCCCTAATCTCCATGCATGCTGCTCACAGCCAGAATGGTCCAGCTCAAGTGAAAGCCAAAAGTGAACAACATGTCTACATATATCTTCCAGAGGAACATGCTGGGGACTCTTTAGCAAAATACCATCCTCAAGGCAAAGAGCTCGGTTTCTACTTGCACAAATTTGTCAGTAAGGTAAATGGAACCAACTTACCACACGCCCTTAGCCAGACCTGGAGCCCTCTATAAGGACATTGAGCTGTTGGAGCAGGTCCAGAGGAGGGCCACCAAGAGGAGCGAAGGGCTGGAGCAACTGCCTTATGAAGACAGGCTGAAGGAGTTGGGGTTGTTCATCTTGGTGAAGAGAAGTCTCAGGGTGGTCTCACAGTAGCTTCTCAATACCTGATGGGGGCCTACAGAAAGGCAGGGGTAGGACTTTTTAATAGGATATGTGATAGAAGGACTAGAAATAATGGATGTAAATTGGAAGAGGGGAGATTCAGGCTAGATAGAAGAAAGAAATTCTTTACAGTGAGAGTAGTGAGACACTGGAAGAGATAGCCCAGAGAGGTTGGGGATGCCCCCTCTCTGGAGGTGTTTAAGGCCAGGTTGGACAAGGCACTGAGCAGCCTGATCTGGTGGGAGGTGTCCCTGACTATGGCCGGGTAGTTGGGACTTGATGATCTTTAAGGTCCCTTCCAACACAAACTATTCTAC
>VZTY01027274.1:0-11190 GCA_013400935.1 Turnix velox | reverse complement strand
ACCCCCTTCGTTTTCACGCGCCGCGGGTGAGAGGCCGAGGAGGGAACGGGCAGGGGGGATGGAGGGAGAGGCTGCCATGGTCATTGGTCCTGGCCCAAACTGCGGGCCCAGCATGGCGGGAGGGCAGGCCTCGGCCTGCCGGGGGAGCAGGGGGCCGCCCCGGCAGCAGGGGGTCGCGGCGCCCCGCAGAGGGGCCGGTGGTGCCGGCCTGCCCCGGCTTGGGATGCGGGAAGCCGGTGAGTGTCAGCAGGCCGTGGCCTACGTGCTCCCTTCTCCTTCCACTCCTCTGCTTTCGGCAGCTCCATGTATTACGATGAGGACGGGGATCTGGCCCACGAGTTCTACGAGGAGACAATCGTCACCAAGAACGGGAGGAAACGCGCCAAGCTGAAGAGGATCCACAAGAATCTGATACCTCAGGTAGTGTGTGGAGAAGAGGGGAAAAGTGGATGCCACGATGGCAGCTAAAGTCATGGCTTTGCCTCCTCCCTCGGAGCATCTTATTCATAGGAAAGCAAAGGCTTTTCCCTCACCCCCTCATCTCCTGCTTCAGAGCAATGTATGTCCTTGCTCACTCTCATGTCACCTAGTGAGGCTGTGGCAGTAGAGAAAGAACTGGTGACACTCTCCAGCCCTCATTCCAGAGAGATGCAAGGCTAGGAAACATGGCTCAGCTTGGTGACACAGAGTGTCAGCCATCCATTCGTGGCCATAGCATCCCATCACTGACCACCTTCCCCAAATTGAGGGGCGTTGTTCAGCCAGTGTCAGATTACTGCAGAGGGCCTGGCCCTGGCTTTGGGAACAGCAGCCAAAGCCTGTCACCCGCTGGCACGAGTATGCGTCTTCCTTCAGTATAGACAGCAATGTTGACAGCTGTGTATTTTGCATGATGGTGCCAAAGTCTTCTCTTAAAATGAGCAACTGTAGTGAAGCTGGGCAGGGGCTGGTACTCTAGCAAAGGGTCTCAGTGGAGGGGAGGGACAGTCTGCATGTAAGGAGTCTTCTGGTGGCCTACATGGAGAAAAGGGAGGTTCTCTCCATTGCTGGAGAGAGATTTTTCAGACGTCATTCCGAAGTATGCAGAAGGGCATGGTTCTAGCAAGCACATGTTGTGCTCTGAGGGATGAGCAGCCCTTTGGTGGCTTGGGACTGACCCCTCTGGGTGCCAAGCAGGCAATTATGGGTAAGAATTTGTCACTGCTTCCCAGGCTGGTGTTTATTGCAGAGGCAGGACTGGGTTGTGGAACTGTCTCCTAACCCTCCTTGATGTGGGCTGAAACCCACACAGTTGTAAAGCTTGGCTGAACTGTAAAGAGCAACCACTGTCCCTAAATAACCCTTTGCTTGCCCAGGTTTTTGTTTTTCTCCGCTTCTTCTAGTGCAGGTCCAGCCCTGGGTGCTCCCCTCCACCTCCAGCCCCCAACCTCCCAGCAACTCCTGCTGGTACTGTAACAGGAGAAGGCTTGGATGGAAAATGGGAAAGGCGCCTGAGCTGGGGCAGTGGGAGTGAGCATTCAGCAGCCCTCCCCCTGGATAGAAAGCTGCTTTTCTTATGCGCCAGCTGCCCGGGCTGCTTTCTCTCAGAGAGCTCTTTTCATTCTTTTTAAATCCCCTGAATGAAAGGTGCCAGATGAAAAGCCCAGACGGCCAATATCTGCCAGTCACGCACCAGCTGCTGGACGGGCAGTGCCTGGCAGAGCAGCTCCCTCCTTTCTCGCTCTGCTCAGCTCTGGACCCACATGTGTGGCTGCCGGCCGTGCCGCCTTCGCCTCTCCAGGGATGAGTTTGAAGGGCAAAGTGCTTTCCCTTTGCCTGCTGCTACTGTTTGGGCAAATCTGATGTCACAGCAGCTTTATGTACTCTTGTTCCTTGAGAGCACGTTGACACTCAGGGCTTGAGGCCTTTTTTGGTGGTCTCCTCTCTTCACCACTCTGCCTCTTCTTTCAGGGCATAGTGAAACTAGAGCACCCTCGCATTCACGTGGATTTCCCAGTGATCATCTGCGAGGTGTGAGTTGCCTGCAGTCGCTGCTGCCGCCCCAACACCCCCCCAGCCTCACCAGGTGAGCCTGCCTCGTCTTCCTACCCGAGGAGGACTCTGGGGACACAGCAGGGACTCTGGGAACCCGGTGGCTCTCCCTTTGCCCAGAGGTGAGGCAGGATGGAGCAGGCCGGGCTGGGCTTGGCTGGTGCTTCTCACAGGCCTTGGATGACCTTTTGCAACGACTGCTTATAAACACCCTCACTCAAGCTGGAAGACTGAAGTACCTTTTGTAGCTTCTCACCGATGTTTGCTGGGTAACTGGAACTGCAGACTGTGTTTGAGCTGTCAAAGGGAGAGTGAACCTGCACTTCCCACCAGACAAAACCCCCCGCTTCTCAGGTATGCGGCCCGGGGAGAGCCAGGACAAGGTGACACACTGCCTGGGGCCACGAGGTTCCTGGGGCCCACTGGTTTGGATGGCCTTAGTTGTGGCATGTCACTTGGCACGGGTGTCTTGTGATGCTTCCCTGGATGGTGTTGTTGATGGAGAATGAAGGGGGCAGGCTGAGGGGAGGCCAGTCTCAAAGCACATTCTCTGACTGCTGCTCTCCTTTTGGGGGAAGGGGACGGGGATCAGATGCCACCATCTTGGACTCAGTCTCTTCCCCCTATGCGTTTTCCTGCTTATGCTGGCTCTGAGGAGGTTTGCTTTGCTGCTGCCTGTGGTCCCTCTGCCCACAGCAGATTTCTGGGGCCCATGGCTACTGCTGGTGGGAGTAAGGTCGCCAGCAGAGGCCTCTCCTATTATCAAGCTGGCTTGTACCAGTGCTGTCTCTCACCTGCTGTGGGACTGAGCTGCTGGGCAGGGCCTCTCCTTAAAACGTCTTGAACGTACTTCCTGGTGTGGGGTGGGCCTTGATAGAGCCAAGCAGGAAGAAATCATCTCTTCCCTCCTGGTTTCCCATAAACAATCAATCAGTGGTGCCTGCCCCCACCTGGAAATCTCCCTGGCAATGTGAACTGTTGTCCCAGCTGGTGGCAGGAGAAGAAATGTGATGCACTTTAAAGGGAGGGTTTCTGCTCCGTCCTGGAAGGTCCTACTCTTTTCTCCTCTTCTCCCACTTGAGAAGGTTGGGGTCACCTTGTCAGCACCAGAAAAACCTCTCACCCCTGCTTACAGGCGCTGAACCCACTGCTGCAGGGCTGGGAATTGGCTGGCCCCTGCTGCCCCTGAGCCGGGCAGGCAGAGGAGGACTGGCCTCGGGGCAGCAGACACAGCTTTAAACTGGGTCAGAGCCTGCTCCTTGCAGCAGCCCCTTATCTTTCCTCCCCTTTCGTTTGAGAACTTATTTACTTTATAAGCACTTCAGATGTTTGCTACCTCGATTTTTAATTTAAGCTGCTGGCACTTGGCCACCAGCCCTTGTCAGCTTCTATGTTGGATGTATCCATCCCCACGGCTTTCTGGAGCCAGCTGGGCACAGGGCCACATTCCCAGCCTTGGGGAGATATCAACAGTGTGGCTGTTGCCATCTTACTGTCACCACCTCTTCCCTTCATGTCCCCCCACCCTCTGTTCCCATCGAAAGGAGCAAGCACAGAGGGTGCAGCTCAGAGGGTACAGCGGATGTACTGGCTGCCACCAGGCAGGGAGCTCCTCTACACTGTGATACTGGGCACTTTCCACACATTTTGTTCTTCTGCTTCCTTGAAAGAGTCTTAAAAACAATCTCCCACTGAAACGTTTCGTATTTGCACCACCTACTCTCTAGTTTCTCCCAGGCTGGATCTTCCTAGGAAGGGCATCCCTTGGGCTCTAGAGGAGACAGAAGCTGCTGTTCCCAGGAAGAGGAGAGAAAGTCGTGAGCTTCCCATGCCACCTTCCCCGCTGGTGTCAGACTGAACCCACCTTGGGTACTGGGGAAGGTGGAGGAGGAGTGGGGAGGGGGATGGTGCAATTTGCTTGTCCAAACCAGGAGCTTCTTGCCTGGCTACTGGCCAAAAATCTGCTGACAAGATAGGGGCCTGATCCCAGCAGGGGGTCAGAGACACAGCTCTGCTTGCCAAGGGGGCTTTTGTCCTCCCCGATGGGCTGTCCACCCTTCCCCCAGAGCATCTAACATGCATCCCCAAAGAAAACCACCCCTTCTCCCATCTCTTTGTGTCACCTAAGTGGCAGCAAACCTCCACATCAAGCTGTGTCCTGCCCCACTTCTCAGACTGGTTCCCCCCTCCCTGTTCCCAAGCAGTCAGTCCCTTCCCCTCCACCCACCTCCAACCCCACTGCGGCACCAGGGCCTTGGAAGCACCCGGAGGGATCCCAAAATGTGAAGGTCGCTGTAAATAGTATCTATGTCCACTGTGGTGTTGGAGCAAGCAAAAAAAAAATACAAAAAGGAAAGTTTCCTTTTGATTTTTTAATTATTATTTCTGTGCGATGTCGTGCTTTTCTGTGTGGATGTGTAGCTGAACCCCACTCACTGATACTAGGCTCCTTGTTCCTCTAGCGTGCAGGTAGCACCTGTGGGCTTGGGAAACATACACTATTTATGGTCCTTCCTCCCAGTGCATCTGTCCACTTTTGTTAAATTTCAATAAAATTATTTGTAGATCCCACAAGTCCAAGAGATGTTTTACTGGGGAGTGTGCACAGCCATTCTCGTGAGTGGAAGATGCTGGAGGTGGGCTTTGCCACATTGTGCTGTTTCTCAGGGTGGGGTGTTTGTGCACGTGTGATTGAAGTGGTGGTGGAGGAACTGTGAGTCACAACCACTTCCAGGTGCTCCTCAGTGTGCAGTGCTAGTGGGAGTAGGGGCTTTGTTGGACTGCATGTAGCTCCCATTAAGTATAAATCTAAAATGTGTTTATATAAATGAGTAATTTTTGTGTTCAGCTCAGTGGAGCTGGAGTTCTGGTCCCTCTTCCCCTTCCTTGTGCAGAGGGAGGTCTGGATGGACCCTGGAGGCAGTAAGGGATGTAGGCATCACAGCAGGGAGGATCTGCTCCTTCATCTCCTGCCCTGCTTAATCAGACCCTCGTTAATCACCAGGGCCTGACGACTTTCTGGGACCCATCTGACCCTGTGCTGGGTTGTTGCCTATCCCTGAAACGGTGCTGGCTGTGTGGGACAAGTGTGATCTCACTCTCTGCCCCCGGGCCACCCTGCAAATGTTTTCCTGTGGCCGCCGCCACCTCTCATCATTTCCTCCGTGCAAGCCGACTCGGAAATGAGCCACTGATGAAAGCTGTAACGGGAGTGAGTGAAGCTGGATGTCCTGCCAGCACCTTTGCTCATGGGGGACAAGGCTCTGGGATTCAAAGGCAAACCTAGTGACCGATGGGGATACCAACACCAGGAGGGACAGATCATGGCGGCTTTGATGGGGATTGGGTGGTTGCATAGAGTGTTACAGCTCAGAGATTAAACAAGGCTGTGGCTGTCACTCCCCACAGAGCAGCTCTGTGTCCTCTGTGGCCAACTTGTCCCACTCCTGCTACCCCTAGGGCTGGGCTGTGCTGGCAACCCCTGTCCCAGAGGTGGAGGTGGGCACTAGCCTCTTCTTTTGTCCCCGTGGCTGTTTTATCTCTCACCTTGCCTGGACTTGTCCAGCATGAGCGGATGTGACTAATGCCCGTTATCTGGCATCTGTGGGGGATTCCTGCTCCACACCCCTTTCTCCGCTCTCCTGCCCAGCTGAGAACAGCTTAGCATCATCTCACACTTGGCAGGGCCAGATGGGAGAGGAGAGGCTGGGTCTCTCCAGCTGCCGCCATCCCGAAATCCAGGGTCTTCCCTACAGGAAAGGGATAGAGAAAAGCCAAAGCAGGTGATGCCAGTCAAAAAGCTCATGGCGCTGAGGACTTCCGTGCTTCCCTGCAGCAGAAAGCCCTCTGGCCACCCAGCTGATGGTGGGGTCCATTCCTTTTGGTGCAGAAGGTCGCAGAGGGTGGAACATCTGAGGCACTGCTGCTGCCGGCACAGGGAGCCTGTTTACTGCCCGGAGGGGAAGGGCAGCGCCTGCTGCGCTGGGATTTCTTGGCTCCCCGCAATCTCTCCCGGGTGTTATGGCAGCCAACGCCCGGGTGACCATGGCCAACCTTCCCTGCCCCTCTCCCAGCCGGTGCCTGCAGGCTGGGCTGAGACGGATTGGGAGCAGTTGGCCTAGACTCGGGCCTGTCCCCTGTGGTGCCATCACCTGGGTGGGAGCTTTGTGGTCAAAGCTGGGGACACTCACCAGAGACATCTGCAGGCGCCTATAGCTCTGGGCTTGGCACTGCCTGCACCAAACAATGCCGGGCTGGGCGCTCCCTCCCGCTCCCTGGGGAGCCGTCGGTGGCCGGGGAGTGCTTCCATGGATTCAGCCCCACTTCCTTCCCCCTCCCGGGCTCCGGCACACCCTCACAGTCCCGGTGCTTCCTTGGTTCGGACATCCCCATGGCCCCTTGCCCTGGCCCGAATGGGCAGGACATGGGGACTGTCACACGGCTGTTCCCTGAGCCCTGTTCCTACCCTCATGGGGACCTGCTGCAGCCTCTGTGGTGCCCCAGGAAGGAAGAAAGCCCCCTGGCCCTTCTGTCCCCATGGTCCCCTTTGTTCCACTCCCCTCATCCCCCCCAGCAGGAAACCCACGCGGCCATGGCTAAGTCAGCAGCTCCGACAGGACATCCTGCCCAGCACGGCACCGCCCTGGGGACACCACTCTTCTGTGGTCATCACTGTCCTGCGGACAACTATGCACTCTAGAGTCGCNGCCATGGCTAAGTCAGCAGCTCCGACAGGACATCCTGCCCAGCACGGCACCGCCCTGGGGACACCACTCTTCTGTGGTCATCACTGTCCTGCGGACAACTATGCACTCTAGAGTCGCCACCATCCTAGGATCACCACCATCCTAGGGTCACCACCATCCAGGAGGCACCATTCGGAGGTCACCACCAATCCAGGGTCAACACCATGCTGGAGTCACAACCGTTTTGGGGACAGTGTGATTCTGGCAACACTATCCTGGGATCACCACTGATCTAGGGGCACCATCATCCAGGGGCCACCATCATAGAGTCACCACGCTTTTGAGATCACTGCTGTTCCAGGATCACAACCACCCAGGGGATACTATCCTGATGCCATCACTCTTGAGGCACAGCCATTTTGGGGACAATGTGAAGTGGGGACACTATCCTGGAGGTCTCCACTGTTACAGAATCACCACCATCCTAGGATCACCACCATTCTGGGGTCACAACCAGTTTGGGGCCAGTGTGATCCTGGGGATTCCATCCTGGGATCACCACCATCCAAGGGACATCATCATAGGGTCACCAGTGCTCTGGACTCACAACCATTTTGGGGACAATGGGTTCTTGGGGACACCATCCAAGGGGGCCCACCGTTACTGGGTCACTGCCATACTGAAAACGCCACCATTCTGGGGTCGCAACCATTTTGGGGATGATCCCGGGGGGCACTCTCCTGGGATCACCACTGCTCTGGGGTCACTAGCGTTTGGGGGAGTCTCCCCACCCCGCGCTACGGCCCCACGCGCCCCGCGGCGCCCCCTCCCGACCCCTCCCCGCCGCCCCTTTCCGCCACGCTCGGGGGGCGTGTCCTCCCGGGCTGTACCAAATGCACCGGCAGGGGTGTGACTGTCCTGCCGTGCCCGGTGCTGCGTCCCCACAGAAGTGTGTGTATGGCGGTGGCGGCGGAGGGGAGGTGTCCGACGCCGGTGCCCTCCCCCGCTGCCCTGCGATGGTCCGTCCGGCGGGCGGAGCGGGGCGGGGCGGCGGCGCCCCCGCGGGTGGTGCGGGCCGGGGAGGTTTAAAGCAGGCGGCGGGGGGGAGGTGGCGCCGGTTCGAGTTTGTGTCGGGGATGGCNGAGAGAGAGGGAGGGAGCGGGCGGAGCCGCTGGGGAGCGGGATATCCCGGGAGCGGAGCTCGGCACGGAGAGGGCTGTGAGGAGTGGGTTTGATGCAGAGCCGTTCCTGACTGTATTCCGCCACCTCCTCCCAGGGTCCCCCCCCTTTGGGCAGGATGCGCGGGGGCTGCGCGGTGGCCCTGGTGGCCATGCCCTGGCTGGCCCTGCTGGTCCTGGCCCGCCAGCCCCCGGAGAAGCCGTCGGCTGCCCCTCTGCTCACCCGCCGGCCCTTCCTGGTGGCCTGGAACGTGCCCACCCAGGACTGCAAGCCCCGCTTCCAGGTGTCCCTGGACTTCAGCCTCTTCGACCTACAGGCCTCCCCCAACGAGGGCTTCGTGGGGCAGAACCTCACCATCTTCTACAAGGAGCGGCTGGGGCTGTACCCCTACTACAACCGGCAGGGCGTGCCCGTCAACGGCGGCGTCCCCCAGAACAGCAGCCTGACCCAGCACCTCGCCCGCCTCCGCGACGGCATCCTCAAGTACATCCGCTCGCCCACCAGCGAGGGGCTGGCCGTCATTGACTGGGAGGAGTGGCGGCCCATCTGGGCTCGCAACTGGAAGCCCAAGGACATCTACCGGGAGGTGTCCCAGCACCTGGTGTACCAGCGGCAGAATGGCTGGTCCCGGGAGGAGGTGAACAAGCAGGCTGTCTACGAGTTCGAGTCGGCCGCCCGGGAGTTCATGGTCAGCACCTTGCGGGTGGCTAAGAGCTTCCGCCCCAAGCACGTCTGGGGGTTCTACCTCTTCCCCGACTGCTACAACCACGACTACAGCAAGAACAAGGAGAGCTACACTGGGCAGTGCCCAGATGTGGAGAAGACGCGCAATGACCAGCTGGCATGGCTGTGGAGGGAGAGCACGGCCCTCTACCCCTCCATCTACCTCGATGCTCTACTGGCATCCACTCCCAACAGCCGCAAGTTCGTGCGAGCGCGGGTGATGGAGGCCATGCGCATCTCCCAGCGCCATCACGATGGCTACTCTCTGCCTGTCTTTGTCTACACTCGGCCCACATACATCCGCAAGCTGGACGTGCTCAGCCAGGTAGGGCTGCACCACTGGGACGTCCTTTTCTCAACGTCTGGTGCCAGCTAAGGTGATCCCTCTGCCCCTGTCCCATTCCAGCCCAAAGAGTTGGATGGCTTTGGAGGCTGGTGGCTGTTGTCATGGTGTCACCAACACCCCTTGGTTTTGGTGTGCCTTTGTGTGGCAGGGAGCAGCATCTTGAGCTGGGGATCAGGAGAGGTGCCTGGCTCTACCTGCCTCCATCAAAGGGGTAGGCCATGACATGGGGATCTCCAGTGCAACCTCTCCATGGGTGGATGCCACAAACCACCCATTCTTATGCTCAAGGTGTCTGGCAGCAGGGCTTGCACCAATGGTGGCAATCACCAGTGAAGTGCTGCAGGACTTCTGGGGTCTTGGCAGCCAGGACCCGGGGGTGCATGTGCCCACAGTCCCCCTACTGTGCTGATCTGGTCCCTGAGGAGGATGGTATTGGGAAGGCTTGTCACCGAGGAGCTGTGACAGTCCCTTCCCCCTATGATCTGGAGCAGGGCTGAGGGTGCTGTGTGTGGTTTGTGGACTTTAATTGGACTCTGTCTCTGCAGTCGGATCTGATCTCCACCATCGGAGAGAGTGCAGCACTGGGTGCAGCTGGGGCTATTTTCTGGGGTGATGCAGACTTCACCAAAAACCGGGTAGGTTTGGGATGACTGTGGTGGGTCAGTGGTTTGAGAATCCATTCCATCTGACGTGCATTGCTCCCTGGGGAACCACAACATGCTCTGATTTTCCCCTCCCATACACATTTTTTCCCCCAGGACACATGCCAGATTCTCAAGGACTACCTGGAGGAGGGGGACCTGGGCCGCTACATTGTGAACGTGACAACAGCGGCACAGCTCTGCAGCACCACGCTGTGTGAAGGCCACGGACGCTGCCTGCGCAAGGACAGCACCGCTGATGTCTTCCTCCACCTCAACTCCACCAGCTTCCAGCTGCGGCGTCGGGATGCTGAGCACCCCGAGAAGGCCCTCTACTGGGCTGAGGGCAAGCTGTCCCCTGCGGACATCCTCTTTCTACGGACCCACTTCCACTGCCACTGCTACCAGGACTGGCAGGGCAGTAACTGCCAGGTGGCTGCTGGCCCCAGCAGTGGTGCCCCTGGCCTCTTGGCACCCCTGGGACTTGGGCTACTGCTGCTGCTTGCCAGCTGGCCCTGATTCCACCCAGGACTGAGCTGGATACCCCCCAGGTCCCCTTTCTGTGGCAGAGTTGGGGCCTAATTAAGGCGTCCCTACTCTGCCCATGAGGCAGCTCATTACAGGGCCTCTTGCTGAGGGGTGATGGGGGAGCTGTGTGGTTGCCCTCCCTGCTGTGGGGCTGGTGCCCCTCTGTGGCAATGGAGAAGGACGGGCTATGTGCAGGGAGGGGGTGTCCCCTTTCCTGTTGTAAGGAGAGGGATGGGGGGCGAGGGGGGCACAGGGGTGGGGAGTGGGTGCTGTGTGGTGCTGAGCCTCTATGTGCTGGCCCCTACCAAAGTGCTTTACCTCAAATAAAGCTGGGTGGGGTGAGTTGGGGCTCACAGGTCACCCTTTTGTTCCTTAACCCAGTGTCCCTGGTATGGCTGCCCTGCCCGCAGGTGGGTGTGTGACATGGGGAAGGGCTGCAGTGGCGAGATGCTCCCTCCCCACTCGTCCCACTGGTGCTGCCGCCATGGGTGGAATCCTAGAAGCCGCGGCCGGGCCACCCACGTGGAGGCTCCCACAGTACCGCCCCCGTGTCACACCCTCTCCCTACCGTGGCACCGCCCCCGGAGAGCCTTGGCCACGCCCCTCACGTCCCGCGGGGGTGGGATCACTTGAGACCGTGACGGCCGCGTGGGGACCCATCTTTTGTACGCGGGGTGGGTACAGCCCTGTGCCACTGGTGTCTTGTCGCCTGGCTGATGTTCCCAGGGCTCAGTGTCGTTGTTGCAGCTTCTCCCTGCCTGTGGGAACAACTCATGCTCCTCCCTCCTCTCCCCCCCTTCCCCCATACCGCGTTGCCCAACCCTGCGTGACAAAACCCCCCTCCTGCTGGCACCCCTTGGCTACTGTCCCCACACTTACCCCTGAAGGGTGTACTGATCCACCCCTCTTCACCGACTTCTCCCTCGCCTGCTCCTTCCCGATGTTTGGAGCTTCCTCCAAGCTCTGCCCTCCCCGGGGCTAATGCCCTTCACTTCCTCAGTCGTATCCTGCCCAAGTCTATCACTGTCCGTCACTGTGACCCTGGCCTCCCCACCCC
>VZTY01027273.1:1728-33050 GCA_013400935.1 Turnix velox | reverse complement strand
CTCAAACCAATCTATGATTCTCTAATGATTTAAAGGGGAAACATCTGGATTGGGGTACTTTCACATCTTGATCTCTTGATAAAGAAGACGAGGGTATGATAAGTTAACTAGGAGACACAGATGATTTTTCTATAAAAGCTTCAGCAAAGAACAGTTAGGAGGTAGTGTGTACTCAACAACTTCATTCACTTTAATCTCGGTGCATTGTACAGTGGTCCAACTCATTAATATAATATATTAATAAATAAAAATAAAATTTAAAAGTATGANTAAGTAAAAATAAAATTTAAAAGATGAAGGAATAAAATTCCCTGCCCTGGAAAATCTTTATGGACTAGTATTACCACTTGGATATTTTTGTCAGCAGAGGTTGGGTAAATACAACTTTTGAAAAAGGAGTAATTCTCTTTGTGTTGTATTTCTTTCCTTCTTCCCCTCCTCTCTCAGCAGTAAACCCTGAGGAGGAGGTAGCTGATTTATGGTGGCACCTTACAGAGTTTAAGCAGTGCAGAGGAAGAATGAGCTGTATCACCACAAGCTTTTGGTTGGATGATGCATAGTGTCACCCAAATCATAGAACACTTATTCTCTCAGTTACCTTGGCTTCTGTAGAGTTTTTTCTTTTGTTTGTGGGTTTTCACGACCCAGCTGTAAATAGAAATGGTAAAAGACAGTCTAGTTTATTCCAGATAAGAATATGTGGGACTTGTGAATCCTCATTTAAATCTTTACATGTGGTGCATATTTAGATTTAGTAGATATACAACTTGGTTTTGACATAGTCCCATGGAATTTTCCTGGTAAAACAGAAGTCATGGAGAATTTCTGGTTCTCCTGTTCTTTGAAATAAGATCACCCCAGTGACATAATTTTTTCTCAGTGAATAGCATTGTGGAGCAAGAATGTATTAAAATATCAAGAAGTGCATCAGAGTTTTCTCTAGAAGAGTGAGAGGGATCCATTCCTGAAGGAAATATTGATTTGTTCTTCAAAGGGAATCAAAGTTATAATCCTTAATTAGTTTGTGTTTACAGAAGTAGTTTGTCTAAAGACTATGTTTCATGAAGAAAAAGAGAGATTACCAGGTAAATGTTACAACAGTATCAAACAAGCTTAAGTAGGTTAGGTGTCCTATAAACACTGGCCTCCTGTAGCAATGTGAAAATGGACCAGAGAAAAACATACATAAACGTGCTACTCATCTCTTTTACTGTGTATTAGGGAGCTGACTGTGAGGTAAAGAGTACATGATCAACTACCTTGTCTTTTACAGTCCTAAATCTTTGTCTTATCTTCATATTCTTAGTATCTTGTTCTCTCTGATGGTGGCAAATGAGCCACCATTTTCCTCAGAGTTTAGAGCACATTTGGAACATCTGAAGTCAGTTCAAACAAATGAATGTGGCGGCGAGTCAGAGCAGCAGTCTGCTTTTGGAACATTTGGCTGAAATTTGCTAAAGGATAAAAAGCATTCTAAAGATTTACTGGTGTTTACCCTTCGGGTTCAGCTGTTTTGTTGCTGGAACCAGCCAAGGACAGATGTGTGTGCAGTCTCACCACCAGCACTCTCTGCCATCCAGTTACTCCTTTGCAGGATTCCTCCATACGCTGCAGGAGTCAGAGCTGTGAGGAGTCTGTCAGTGTTTCTGTGCTGCTGCTGTGTAGGTACAGCTGTGTCCCTGACAGAAGTATGTGTGTGGCAGACTTGATGTTCTTGAATCCTGGGCTGGATCAAGACAAATGTGACTAGCAGGTCAAGAGAGGTGATTCTGCCCCTCTACTGGGCTCTGGTGTGGCCCCACCTGGAGTTACTGTGTCCAGTTCTGGAGCCTCAACATAAGAAGGACATTGAGCTGTTGAAGCAGGTCCAGAGGAGGCCACAAAGATGATGAGAGGGCTGGAGCAACTATCTTATGAAGACAGACTAAAGGAGTTGGGGTTGTTCAGCCTGGAGAACAGAAGGCTCAGGAGGGACCTCATGGTGGAAGGGGGCTACAGAAAATCAGGGGTAGGTCTTTTTAGATGATCATTAAGGTCCCTTCCCCAACCCAAACTATTCTATGTATATACCTCAAGTCTGGTTCTGGATGTAGTGATTTAATCTCAGGCAGAATTGCAATCCTGTCACCATCCAACATAGATTGTTAGCAAATTTGCCTGTGCAAACATTTCTTTGTAGCTGCCAGTGTCTTATAAATCAGTGAAAAATATGCTTTCATACATCTGCAAAATGTGTCTTATTTTCTCTGCATAACATTTTTTCAATCTGGCATATGGGAACAAAACTAGAATCATAATTCTGTAGCTGTGATACATTCACAGCAAGTGCAATGAGCAGCTAAACGCAGTAGGAAACTTGGATATAAGATCATAGAATGATTTGAGTTGGAAGCGACCTTAAAGATCATCTAGTTCCAACCCCCCTGCCATGGGCAGGGACACCTCCCACTACACCAGGTTGCTCAATGCCTCATCCAGCCTGGCCTTAAACACCTCCAATGAGGGGGAATTCACAACCTCTCTGAGCCATGTTTTCATGCATCTTGAGATAAAATATTAGTGTTACTGTATTGCTTTATCAGTTACTAATTAGTAAGGAGCTACACAAGGTTTCCAGTGCTGTGAGATTTCCCTGAGAAAGATACTCATATTAACACAGGAAGTGATGATGATGTCAGGCTGTTCATTTTGGGGTTCCTAATTTCCAGCACCTGCTCAAAGGAGTGAATGGCCAGAGGTATGAGGTTCAGCAAGGCCAAGTGTTGGGATCAGAAAAACAGTTCACTAAAAAAAAGAAATTGATGTAAGTAGGTGAAAATGGAGCTGCCCGGGAATGTTTGAATGTATGTAGAAACCCCATTCCAGAGCTGTTTTGTACTTCTTTTTAGTGCATTATGGTCTTATCTACTTTATAGCCCCCAATGTTATATAGTGTTGTAAGAGGGAGAGTGTCTGACAGTGCTCTTGGTTTGAATTACTTTTCATGCAACACTTAAAAATTCTACAGGAACTCCAGGAAAACTGTAAGCTGAAAGTGATGAATCTTGAAGAGCACAGAATACATTATCTTGAGGATAGTAAGACTGGATAGAAAAGGCCTGGAAATACAGAGCAGGTGCTGCTGAAGTTGTCCTTTGACTGTTAAATCCTTTGAGTGTCCAGTGCCATGTTCCTAGGTCTCTGCTCTGTGCTGTATTTTTATTCTACACAGGTCATCTACTCCTCATTGCTGACTGTTAAATGCATTTGACCCAAATCCAAAAGAAAACAGGTAATAGTCACCTGGTCATTAGATCATTCCTATTACGACTAGACAAGCTAAAACAAAGCTCCAAGCAGGTCAAGACGAATCCAGACAAAAGCTAACATGTCTGAGGATTTTGATAGTATTTTAGGTCATAGCTGCCCACGGCCCCCTGATAGCAATGTCTACAGAAAACTTCTTACAAAACTCTCATCTGCCCAGTGAAAATAAACTCTTGAGATTAGGGTAATCTGTACTGTGTTGAGAAAAATGGTTACATTCTGAAATCCTAGAATTTTTGTTCAAATGTTCTGAGGTAGACAAAAGACTGTCTTCAAAAAAGAAAGGTTCCTGACTTGTGTGTAACCACCACTTGTGGCCAAAGGCTGTGGGATAGGTGACCTTGTCTGGATTGTATTTTTTTCATTTATGTGATGCAAACAAAACCTAGGGAAAAATGTTCTCAGGCTAAAATTTTTGTAACCTCTGGGAGATGAAGCATTATAGGTAGTAGTAGAGTCTGTCCTCCTCTTAGACTCAGTTGTGTCTAATGACATATGATCTCCAGTAGGATCACATCTTCTTGGCAGACTTGGGAATCCAAGGAGGCCAATCTGTGCTTTTTTAATAATCTGAATTTTATTGACTCTTTTTTTCTCCCTAGTCCATGGAAATTTGTGGAGCTTATTTGTCTTTAGATCTTCTTTTTGTCAGATTTAGTTCAAATTAAGGAATTCTGAAGTTAGGAGTAGGGGCTACATAAAGGGACACACATAGATGATGTGATTATTTTCCTTGGAAACATAATATATGGTTCATTGGTAGCCCTGGAAACTGCCTGCTTCTGGCTCAGTCACTTTTATCATCACAAAGCTTATTCTGCCACGATTTCCTTCTCACAAATCTGTGGCTTGCTTTTAAAAAATGTTTTGTATTGTAAGTAAATGTCATTTTGAAAAACTTGCAAATACTGTGGTAGGGATAAGAGTAGCTGTTTATGTGTAAACTGTGGTATTTCTGCTGTGTTTGAGTGCAGGCCATTTAACAGGGGTTTTTGAAGGCTGAGTGCCATAAGGCTCTAGAAATAATACTGTGCTGATAGGACCAGCAGGAGAGGAAGGAGATTTAAATGAAGGGCATTTATAATAAATTACTGAAACCAAAATGAATTCCTCCCAATGTAATAAGCACAGCTGCAATTGTTTTTTTTTAAAAACGCTTCCATAAATAACCTGGTGCAATGCTCTGGGACCAAATTGGTTTCATTTTCCAAAACTGTAAAGTTTTGTGTGGTAAAGTTACTTTGCTTCCTATTACTGCAAGTTGAAGTAGCTACCTTAGGCTTCGGTAAATGATTCACAGAGTCACAGAGTGTCAGGGATTGGAAGGGAGCTCAAGGGGTGTTGGACTAGATGATATCTTGAGGTCCCTTCCAACTCCTGATGTTCTGTGATACTGATGTTATGGTACATTAATATTTTAGTAAAAGATTGATGTTATTTGTCTAGTGTGTCTCAGTGCCTTAAAAAAATGAGTCTGATTTTCTGTTTTTCTGCTCATTAATGATTTTTTTCCTCCACGAACACAATTACAGTATTAGCATATTTTCATTATTGCCCATACCAAGTAATAAATACAGTGAGCTCTGAAAATTAAAAGGAGTACTAATTTTACCTGCCGTATTTTTCTCAGGTTTGAGTGCATAGTGGATCCATAGCCCTCCTCCACATCCCAAAGGGTTGTAAACTTTATGGAGATACTTCAAGTTATCATATATTTTGTTACCACTCTGAGTGCTAGAATTCTAATGAGTATTGAGAATTTGTGTTGAGATCATCAAATGCTTGCTGAGACACTGCTGATGTAGATGGGATTTCAGTGATTGTCTTCAGTGTGTTCGCTGAAGTCTTGACTCTTGAACCCACATGCTTGAAACAGTTATATTTCGCTGAAGTGCTTATTCAGCATTTCTCAAAAGGCAAACTTGTAGCAAAAATATCAAACTAGATTCCTTTAAGATGGTAAAAGCCTGGAAGAAACTACTGTACTTCGTAATTTTTATTTGTTTAATTGTTTTTGTTGGATAAAGCATGCCAAATGACTTAGTAGGTTTGTCAAAGCTGTGAATGTTTATATAAATACAAAATCTAAAGAGTGTGTGCCTTGCTTATTGTTTATTGGCTGAGGATAAACAAATACTTAATACTGTTTGATTTTTGTAGTCTCTCTCATGCCTTTCTGTTACAGGCATCTTGTATTAAATATTAATAGTTCACTGTTCTTTTCTAAGTGCTTTGAATAATTTAAGAGCAGAGTTAAGGGGAAAAGAAGGCCATTGATGTAGCATTCACAATGAGAATATTCTGTAATTGTTTTACAACTGAATTGCATGCATGTGAAAATCAATGAGGCAGGTGTATCAAAAGCAGCAGTATGTGGTTCGCAAAGATACTTGAGTTCAAATCTTCTTTGCCAGTGTGGGACTGCTGAGTGTTGGTAAGCTAGGGAATATTTTTTGTCTAATTCATGAGAACTGTCCTTAAGAGTAAGCAAATTATCAGTGTTTCATTATCATTTGCATTGAAGTAATGAGGCTGAAGTAGCAACTCAAAGAAGAATTTGTAAGTTTTGAAAGTTTAAAAATTCAATACAAGACTTTTGTATTAAATTATGCACGTGAACTCTTCATTGCATTGAAGAGATAATATTATTCGTAGTGGTCACCCTCCTACCTGACAAATGGTAACTTAATTCAAATCTCAAGGGGGGTTCGGTTCAGCTTTTGAAGTTCCATCTCTTTCTTCAGAGTTATCTTAGGAAATTTGCTAGTCCAATCACTGTTAGTGAAAAAACAGATCTGATGAGACCATTTATCAGTCACTGGAATGAAGCAAATATATTGATGAATAGAAAGCTGCAGGGAAACGTTAATGATAGCTTTTATAACTGAAAGAAGTCTGCATTTTATTTCTCTTAAGCCTGAATGTTTCACCTGAATAAAATAACCTTACATTGATAGTTTTACTTGTGTGTTGCTTCTGGAAAACACTCAGCAACAAGAAAGCACACAAAAAGCCACCAAGAGCTTTCCACAGTAGCAGATGACTTGTGGGCTGAAATTTGGACAAAATGCAGGAATTAACAGAAAATGACCCTTTTGCCACATCAGTGAAAGTGAAATGGTATGATTCAGTCAGAGTACTGAGAAATTAGGGTGAGACAACCAGTATACATGTGTGAAAAAATCAGTCCTTGAAATTACTGGTCATCACGGTCAATCTGCTGCTCATTTCTTTTGAGTAAGGGTTGTTTGACAGTTAAGGGTCTATCACGTACACTATTTACTATAGTAGAGGGGAGACAATGTACTTTTCTGCTTTCTGTCTAAATTAGTAGTTTTTAACAAACTCAATTAATTGCATTTACTGGCTGCTTTTGTTCAAATCTTGCCTGCCTGGAGAAATGCTTTTCCTTTTTTTTTTTTTCAGTATTTAATTTTATGCAACCTTAATTGCATAACAGAGCACATACCTGTGAGGGCATCCCTAGAATATTGGGTTTTGTCAGGTGGTTTGCCCTCTTGAATCCTTCAGCTCTGAGTGGTACAGGGAATGTAGGAATGTTGATATTCATAGAATGAAACTTTATAACAGGTTCTTGGGTACCCCACACTCTAAGTTATCTCTTGGCACTGAAATTGTCCTTCAGAGTCATACTTCAGAGTGCTGGACTCAAAGGTTCCTTCCAACCTAGGCATTTCTGTGATTCTATGATTCCTTTCTTTTGCAGTTCTACCTTTTTAAATCATACAAGATTGTACATACCATGTATGTACCAATACATGCAATTTCATTATTTAAGTTCTTCAGATGTAGTTTTAATTGGCTAGGAGAGCTTTAGATCTAGTTTCACGAAGTGGTGCTCAATGGAGAGGCTGGCATGTGAAAAGTTTCACTATTTTGCCACCTCCATCTTCATCTTTCAAGGCACTGTAAATGAATCTTGCTTTTTTTGCACCTTTGTCAGATTTTTCAAAGTGTGAAACTTTGGAAAAGATGCTGGAAAACTTGACCAGCAGGTATGGGAAAGGATGGGGAATCAGGAGCCAATGGTCACATTCACCCCTTGTTGGTCCTGCTATGAGCTTCTCTTTCCTCTGGTTCTGAAGAAGTGAAGCAGCTTCCTGCAGAGCCCGTGCTGCCTCTAAAATCACAAATACCTTAAAACATGGTTATTGTGTTGTCTTTGTAAGTCACCCACATACTGTCTTTTTGCTTTAAACTGTGAAGCCAGACAGTTGTGTTAGGGAACCTCCTTCTTTTGCCAACTCAGCTGAATTGTTTATGCCTGAAACAAGAAATGGGAAAATCCCATGCTTTATACCAGTGGGACTGACTTGTAGTTAAGAAAAGTTGAAAAGAAATCTGAAATCCAACTTCAGAACGGTTGCAGTAGTTAGTCTCCAGACAAAAAAAATAAATCTTGTTGGTAGATTTCAATTAAAGTGCTTGTGGAATTGTATCTTGGCTATGACATTGAGGAATTTGAAACATTGCTGAAGAACTGAAAATTCAAGTGCTGAGCATTTAAGCAGTTGTGCAGGTATGCAAAAAAAGACAGCATCTTGCTGGTTTTGAGGATCACAGCAAAGATGAAGAGACTTCACTCCTGAGCTGTACTAAAATCTATTGAGCCAGTGCTTGTTAGAATCCTCCACTATCTTCTTTACAGTCTGATTTGGCATCTTTGTAATTCTTCAGCTGAAAGCACATGCAACTATTACTCCTTTACCTGATCCTTGATGGCTAAGAAAAAAACCAACCAGTAACACTCCTGTTGCTCTACAGTGGCTAAAAACTAAGGCAAATAGACCAATTTCTTAACACGAGAAGTTAGGAGTGTAAAATACCTTCTAATTACTTACCTAGGATGATTAGAATTTTCACAGCAACAATATAGTTTGAAGCAACTTTCTATGAATGCAGTTTCCTCAGTCAAAGACTAAGCACAGTAGCTGCTGGTTTTCATAACCAACGATTGTAGCTTATGTGAATATTGTTAATGTACTGCTTGTTTGGATGAGAAATAGACATGTGTTGCTTTTATCGATTTAGTGAAGAAATGGGTACCTCTTTTGCTTCCTAGAAGCTTGAACTGTGAGTGACTCAATGAAACGAAACACTCAGACATTCATGCCAAGCTTAACTCTGGCTTTGGTGCTCTCAGTGCTCACAGCGCTCTGAGCATTTATTTACTTTTGAGATTAAACTTCTCTTTTTCTCTTTGCCCTGCTCATTTGTGTTGCAGATTAACTTCTAAAACCAGAATACCCTTCATTTTACGCAAATAAATACTCAGATGTACTCACGCATGAAAGAAAATGTTGATGCTGTTTGGATGTAATTTTTTCTACTCTTATTTTTATATTCATGTATAATATTATCAGGATCTCTTATTGTGTGTATTACTTTATAAACATAAGTGCATTTCTGCAAGTTTCAGCAGTTGCTGCCATAAGGCAAACACACTTGGCCATGTGAAACTGCAGAATGGAGAATTCTTAGTTAACATAAACATTTTTTTTAATTTATGTCAACATCAAACACAGTATAAGTAGTTATAACTCCTTCATTTTCAGCCAAGTAAGCAATATTGAATGGTTTGCTTTACATGTGTTTGAAAAACATTTGGATTTGTGTGTGCTGAGTTAATGGATTGAAATACACTTAGTTTTTAAAAACCTAATTGATCCTTGAGAGGTTAGGCGTATGTTTTGCCATTAGATACGTGGCACTAAGAAGAGAGGGCTGAAAAATAAAAAATTTGGTATGTAGCCTCTGTTATGGTTAAAAACTGATGCTCGGAAATGAGAATCCTTGTTGAAAAGGAGGAAAACCAGAAGGGCTCTGTGTAATTGCTGTTCTTTCATTTAACTGCAGAGCATTTTTTTAAAGTAAGTTGTCGTTTCTCTTTTAGTTCTTTCTGTAGCAACACTAACCGTGAGGATTATATTACCGTTAACATTTTGAAGCGCTGTGTTCATGCTGCTTTAGCGACTTTCAGAATTGGAAATAGGGCATTCTCCCTCTTTCAGGGTGGCAGCTTCCCTGGGGACATCTCACACACCTTGGGGAGGAGCTTTGTAGAGAGCTCCCCTGTCCCACACGGCTAGAACCAGGCGCAAACTCACTTGCTGGGGAAACGAGCTCCAGCGGAGGCCGGTCCGTGCCGGGGAAGGGAATCTGGGCAAAGAGAGCCGGTAAGAAGCTGATTTTGGCGCTTTGGGAAGGCGGAGGAAGCCGCGAGGCCGCTCCGGGAGGCGGTGCCCTGGGAGGGAGCGCGGGGCGGAGCCGCTGCCCCCGGCGGCAGCTTCAAACGGGCCGAGAGCTCACCAACGGCCCCGCAGAGAAACGGGGCCTGAAAGGGCGGAAACACGCGGAGAGGGGCTGTTCCCTGTCATGAAGAAGGGCGATGGCACCGGCCCTGAGGAGTTACCAGGGGCCCCCCCCCTTGGAGGCAGCAGAAAGTGTTTGTGAGCGCAGAGAGCGGAGGGGGCCGTGTCCCGGGCGCTGCCGGAACACCAGACTCTTTCACATAAAAACTTGCTTGGTTTCTCTTATAGTGTTTTATGTTATGTTCTGAAATGGGCTGGCAGCAGTACATAGGCAACCTATACATAGAATTCATTCTTTTTGTGTTTGCAAAAATAAGTTTTCCTGTTTATCTTTGCCATATCAGTTAGAGGTATTTTTTCAAAGGAAACCCTGAATATTTTTTCTGATTAAAATATTTGTGAAGGATATTTTTGATACTGATACAGCATTTGTAGCTCATTTGCTTGTCTGCCTGTGTTCCTCTTTAAATCTCTAAATCTACTGGTGAGAACTTGGAAAAGAAAAAAAAAACCCTGATTTTTAATATTTTACTTAAAATTGATTTTAGAAATTTGATATTTTAAATTATTATCTGAAATGTCTATGGGGTTTTTTCCTTTGAATAGACCTGACTATATATAGACATACCTGAATGCTTTCTGAAGAAAGAAAATTTACAGAATTCAGGGGTTATGTTTTACAGGGTTCTGAAGAAAAATGCTTGGAAATCTCAATTAAATAAAAAAGCTTTACTTTTATTTTTTAAATAACCACTTCCTGAAATAGACTTATGCATCATTTTGTTAAGCTGGGTGATTTTGCAATTATTGTTTCACTGCCTTTGATGAAGGCAAGCAGTTTTCATACTGAAATTGGTTTCTAAAGTATAGCATGGGCTGTAAAAAATAGTCATCAGTGAGGAGCTGTGTTCTGTCAGGAGAGTAGTTCATTCTGCTTATCATGGAGATCATTAGACTTGTCTGTTCCCATCAGAAGGTAGTGAACTGTATTGCAACTATTGGCTACAGAGATGCATTAAGTTACTTCTAAGACAGCATTTATGCTGTCAGACATCAAATTACAGTGTGATTTAAAAAGAAAAATCCTCCAAACATAGGCATTGCCTTTGTTCTCAGCTCCTCACCAGTAACTGCTCTGAGTATTGCCACACCACTGATCCTCACATCTAACATGTTACTTTTTTTAAAGCTTATATACAAAAAAATCTAATTATTGAAAAGCTTTTGAGACACTGTATGTGATTTCGTTTGTTACCGTGCACATATGTATGCATAGGCATGGTTATCTTTGTTAGGCTGAATGGCTCAGCATCCATGTTTTCTCTCAGTCTGATATTAAGCTGCCATTTGTGGGACTGCAGTCTGCCTGCCCCTGCCATCATTGGTACAAGGTGTGTGAGTTTCTTTACACATTTACAACCAGAGAGCCTCCAGTGATGTGCTGGGGCCAATGGAAAGTGTGTTCTGTTCTATTTTTTATGTAATTGCTTAGTTGTCAGTAGCCTTCACCTACCTACTGAGTGTGGTTGGATTCTGGTCCTGCTGCTGGGGACCTTCAAATGTTCAGCTCCTCATACACTAGCCAAATGCTCTCCAGGCTAGAGTTAAGCTGCCTTCCATGCTTCTGATGAACCTCTAGTATAAAAACATGAATGTAAAGTTTTTACAGTTGGTGTATAAACACAAAACAGCAGTCTGTCACATGAGGAGGTGAGTGCTCCTCTGGGGGAAGCTAAATGGGGTGTTCAGGTCCCTGCTGCATAGACTGTTTGCATTCAGGGTCACTAAGCAAAATGTTTTTGGAGTAACAACATGAGGGACTTTCACTTCCCAGGCAAGCTCTATAAAAATGTGTCATTCTGCCACTTCCTCTTCTTGCTGTTGTCTTTTCTTTGTAACATTCTCTGTCCCAAAAGGGACTCCAGAAGGAATACCTTAGTGAGCTTAATGCAGATGAAGGCTTTAACCTTCACATCCCAGTTAGTGCACCTGCCATGTCAAAGCTGCAGGAAGCTGCTTTAGTCATGGGGAGAGGCAGGATCAGAGACACCATCTCTGAAGCTTCTTTTGGCAAATGTAAGGACTGTGCTTTGTTGGCAGATGGAAGAACTGTCCCACACTTCTCACCTCCTGTGGGGTGGTGGGCTCCTGCCTGGGGCTAGAACTTTCTTTCCGAAGTGTTCTGCATTCCACTGTTCCATCCAGTACCTAACCCTCTTAGTTAACACTAGGATGAAATTTTTTTGAAGTACTGCTTTCCCCATGCTATCTTCTGAGGCAGAAGATGCTCACTTGAGCATTCTCAGGTTGTAATGTTCACTCTCTGTGTACTTTCCTTCAGTAGGTGTTTACAAACCTTGCACTATTCATTGTTTCCCCTATCATCCTGTTCAGATCTCTGTTTGAATCCACTACTGTCCCTATCAGTGCCTGTGGTTATTGAATTGCTCTGTGAAGCATTTTTATCATGAAATTGCATATTTTAAAAGCTTTCCTTTTCAGGAATGATGTGCGTATCTCTCAGTGTCCAATTCAAGGGGTTTTTTTTCCTCCAGAATTCTGTTTTGTAAATACTGCTGTCTCTCTCACACAAACATTTCTTTGCCTATAGCCTGAGAGGATAGTCTTCCCTGTTTGCTCTTTTAACTATTTTTTCCATCTGTCTCTGTCTCTTAAGTGCTGCAGATATCAACTGGGATTATTTCTGTTTTTTTAAACCACTAATTACTTTGCTTTGTGTTGCTACAAAGTCCTGGATCTCTTAGTACTGACACTTGTAGCAGATATTAGCGAAGTTTCATAACAGCTATGTCTGTGATCTGGTCTGTTTCTCAAAAGTTCCTGAACGTGACACTGAAGGTGACACACAGGGCTGATGAGGTGGTCATTCTTATTTCACTGATAAAATCTTCTAAAGCACAGGCGTTGTTAGGGAAGTTCTGAGTTATGATAACAGTGCCTGTTGCAATTCGAAGATTGACATGGTTTTCATAGCATGAGCAATCCTCAAACGACTCTAAAAGCTGCTCCAGCACAAAGGTTGGAGCTTCTGCCATGGCCAGAGTTAGGCATCTGCACTGCAGAGCCTAGCTCTCTTATAGCATTGTAAACAAGGACACAGAACTCTCTTGAATGCTGTGAAATGACTCCCATGTTCATTCAGATACATACTTTTTTATGATTTTTCTGTCTTTCTTGATTCAAGGCCTTTTGATTTAAAGTTACGAGAAACCTGATCCAGTTCATGATTGCAACCCACCCCACTTTCAGGAGAAAATCCTCCACATCACATAGCAGAACACAGCTGCCTTCTCCTCCACTAGGCTCAGGAACCTGTTTCACGCACTCTGATCCTGATGTGCAAACTTCAGTCTTCAGGTAGCTAGAGTTGGTAATGCGGTTGCCTTAAGATGGAAGTATTTATTCAGACGACATCAAGAAATGGCAGATTTTTTTTTCTTTCCTGTCCTTTTAGTGTCTTGGATCAGACACAATAATGGTCACAGAGAAAGGCATAAATATTCTTTCTGTTTGGTAAATACTGATTGTGTCAGGGAAGGTCATACTTGCAGGCCTTGATGGTTCCAGGGTCTGGAAGTTGTCTGCCATGTGTCTTTCACTGAAGAGTTCCAGAAATACACCCCCTCCCAGATCAGTGACTGAGAAATCTGGGGCATCAAGGAGTTTCAGCATTTTATTCCAAATCCTACTATACTGGATCATCAATGTCATTGCTCATTTCTGTGCGATTGTCAGTTGTCACTTTCTCTCAGGTTAGGAGGTGTGGATAGATGTGCAGACTGATGAGAAGCTGGGCTTAAAACAGGAAAACAAAACTAAACAGAAAAACCTCACATTTGTAATTAATGTTTTAAAAAATTAAATTATTTTTGTTTAAAAGCAGTTCCTTGTGCCCAGACTAAATGTAGTGAAATTCCAAGAGTCAAGCATGTGCAATATCCATTGCAGATGTCTGATCTGCAGTTAGAAATAAAACAGTCCTCCCTAGTGTTACTCACTTCTACTGGCCTCTCAAGAACTTGCATGGAACAAATTCTGCTGTCATTAAAGGTGCAAGAATTGTATGGTTGATTAATCTCCTCCAAAAATGCAACGGCAAATATGAAGTCTGCTTGCTTTACTAGTCATTGTATTCAATCAAAGACTTTGGGGATGCTTAGAATTAATTGAAATTGGAAACTCAGAATTCTACATGCTTAATAAAATTAAAGATGCAGCAGAAATGCCCTGAACTGTAAATGTGTTCTGTAATGGATTGTTTTCATTCAAACATCTGTTCAGTGTTGCAATCATTAAAATTTTCTTTCTCTTTTCTGCCCCGTAAGTAATGCTGGTCTGTGCTGAAACATACTTCACATGGAAAACTATTAAGAGAGAAAATCAGCATTTTTTTCTATAAATCTGGAAAAGCAATTTTAGGAGCAGTGCTGGAATATAAGAGGAACACTTCTAAATGGGATATCTAACATGAAAAGGTCATATTATGGAAGTATTATTTCAGACAAAAGTTAGCTTGTCGAGAGTCACAGTGCTTTCAGACAAAAAAACCCCAGTGTAGCATTTTTTCAGTCTCAGAAAACGCAGATACAAACCCACAGAATTTTCTACGATTTAGTTCTTAGGAAATTTGTTACACTTTAGCAATCCAGTAATGATTTATTTGCACTACTTTGAATAAATAGCAAACACAGATGACTAAATTACATTATGTTTTTTCTTTTTGTTTAATGACTGTTTCTTAGGGATTTTCTGTAGTGAAGTGCGCACTGATCTGTCTCTGGTGTCCATGAGCACCATAAGGTATTAAAGCCTTATATTCTGTACTGGCAAAGTCAGTGTCTATCTGTTGAACTGTATAAGGACTTTCTGCTACTTTGGCTGTAGAACCGATTATGTCTACAAATATTACTGATAAAATCGTAGAATCATAGAATGGTTTGAGTTGGAAGGGACCTTAAAGATCATTTAGTTCCAACCCCCTCTCATAAGGAGGCACACCTTCCATGAGACCAGGTTGCTCAGCGCCTTGTCGAGCCTGTCCTTAAATGTCTCCAGGGAGGGGGCATTCACAGCCTCTCGGACCAGGAAGAAAAAGTGGTTGAAGCCCTCTGTCAACAGTTAGAAACAGCTTTGTGTTTACAAGCAATGGTGGTCCTTGTGGGTGACTTCAGCCACCCTGACATCTGTGGGAGGGAAAACATGGCAGGGCACCAGCAGTCAAAAAGGTTCCTGGAATGTATTTATCACTAAATAAAATGCATCTAACAAGGCCTTATTATTTCATTGGCATTCAAACTTGCTTTGCTTAACTTTATGTTCATACAAAATATTTGAAAAAAGACCCTAGAGGATATCTAACACAAACAAGAGCAAGCATTAAGCTATTATCAGTATTTTATTCCTGTCTCACTGGTCATCACACATCCGCTGGACCTTTTTGGAATGCTTAATGAACTCTGAATTGAATCCTGTTTCAATGCTGAGCAAAATCCTACTGTTATATGTTTTCTTTTTACCTTTCTTTGCCAGGATGGTACGAAACAGAAGCGGGAGCGGAAGAAGACTGTGTCATTCAGCAGTATGCCAACAGAGAAGAAGATCAGCAGTGCTAGTGACTGTATAAACGCCATGGTTGAAGGCTCTGAGCTCAAAAAGATCCGATCCAACTCGAGGGTGTATCACCGCTACTTTCTTCTAGATGCAGATATGCAATCCCTGCGCTGGGAGCCTTCAAAAAAAGATTCTGAAAAAGCCAAGATTGATATTAAATCAATCAAGGAAGTAAGAACAGGCAAAAACACAGATATTTTTCGCAGCAATGGAATATATGACCAGATATCAGAAGACTCTGCATTTTCAATTATATATGGAGAAAACTATGAGTCACTAGATCTTGTTGCTAACTCAGCAGACGTTGCAAATATTTGGGTTACTGGCTTGAGATACCTGATTTCTTATGGAAAGCACACTCTAGACATGATAGAAAGTAATCAAGATAATATGCGGACTTCATGGCTTTCAGAAAAGTTCAGTGAATCAGATGTAGATAATTTGGGACATATACCCCTGTGTAGTGCTGTACAGTTTATAAAAGACTTAAATCCCGGTTTAAAAACTAACAAAATTGAACTAAAATTTAAGGAGTTACATAGATCCAAGGAAAAAACTGGTACTGAAGTAACGAAAGAAGAGTTTATTGAAGTTTTTCATGAGCTTTGTACCAGACCTGAAATCTATTTCCTATTGGTTCAGTTTTCAAGCAATAAAGAATTCCTAGATACCAAGGACCTCATGATGTTTTTAGAAGCAGAACAGGGTATGGCACTTGTCACAGAAGAAATAAGCCTTGAAATTATTCGTAAATACGAGCCAGCCAAAGAGGGCCAGGAAAAGGGTTGTCTTTCTATAGATGGGTTTACAAAATACCTTACTTCGCCAGATTGCCACATCTTTGATCCAGAACATAAAAAAGTTTGTCAAGATATGAAACAACCTCTATCTCATTATTTTATAAACTCATCTCATAATACGTACTTGATAGAGGATCAGTTTCGAGGGCCTTCTGACATCACAGGTTACATTCGTGCCCTTAAAATGGGTTGTCGAAGTGTTGAGCTGGATGTGTGGGACGGTCCTGATAATGAACCCGTCATTTATACAGGGCATACAATGACATCACAAATTGTCTTCCGTAGTGTGATTGACATAATTAACAAGTATGCATTTTTGGCTTCAGAATACCCTCTTATTTTGTGTTTAGAAAATCACTGTTCTATTAAGCAGCAGAAAGTGATGGTACAACACATGAAGAAAATTTTGGCAGACAAGCTGCACACACAGTCTCCAAACATTGAGGAGTCTTATCTTCCATCACCGGAATCACTTAAAGGGAAGATACTAATTAAAGCAAAGAAGCTTTCCTCTAATTGTTCTGGGCTGGAGGGAGATGTTACAGATGAAGATGAAGGAGCTGAAATGTCACAGAGAGTGGGGAAGGAAGGAGTAGAACAGCAAAACTCAGTGACGGTGAAACGGTTTCAGCTCTGCAAAGAGCTCTCTGAATTGGTAAGCATTTGTAAATCGGTTCAGTTCAAAGAGTTTCAAGTTTCATTTCAGCTCCAGAAGTACTGGGAAGTGTGCTCCTTTAACGAAGTGCTTGCCAGCAAATACGCCAACGAAAACCCAGGAGACTTTGTTAATTATAACAAGCGTTTTCTTGCCAGAGTTTTCCCCAGTCCTATGAGGATTGACTCAAGTAACATGAATCCCCAGGACTTTTGGAAATGTGGTTGTCAGATAGTAGCAATGAACTTTCAAACACCAGGCTTGATGATGGATCTTAACATTGGTTGGTTTCGCCAGAATGGAAACTGTGGCTATGTCCTTCGTCCTGCCATCATGAGAGAAGAAGTATCCTTCTTTAGTGCAAACACAAAAGACACTGTGCCTGGAGTTTCACCTCAGCTGCTTCATATTAAAATCATCAGTGGGCAAAACTTCCCTAAACCCAAAGGATCAGGTGCCAAAGGTGATGTTGTGGATCCTTATGTCTATGTGGAAATACATGGAATCCCTGCTGACTGTGCAGAGCAAAGGACGAAAACTATGCATCAGAATGGGGATAACCCCATTTTTGATGAAAGTTTTGAATTTCAAATAAATTTGCCAGAATTAGCTATGGTGCGTTTCGTAGTACTGGATGATGATTACATTGGGGATGAGTTTATTGGGCAGTACACTATTCCCTTTGAGTGTCTCCAGACTGGTTACCGGCACGTCCCTCTGCAGTCCTTGACTGGTGAAATGCTAACACATGCTTCCTTGTTTGTGCATGTGGCCATTACTAATCGAAGGGGTGGTGGGAAACCTCATAAGAGGGGCCTCTCTGTGAGGAAGGGCAAGAAATCAAGGGAATATGCTTCTATGAGAACGCTGTGGATTAAAACGGTAGATGAAGTGTTCAAGAATGCCCTCCAGCCTATTCGAGATGCCACGGATTTGAGAGAAAATATGCAGGTACATTTTTTTATGATGCATTTATCTGTTCTCAGTTGTGGGTTTGTATTATGATTCACGTTCAGTGCTTGTTGTTTGGAGTATCATTGCATTTTTGTAAATTAGGTTAATTTAGTCTAATGATGAACAGTTTTAGATTATTTCAGAGGAACCTTTTAGATTATGCAATCTGCTGAGGTTGCCTTGGTTATATGTACATGTATTGTACAGTGTGAAGTGGGAATGAGTCTCTGGGGTTAGACTTCTCTGTGTTTGCAGGAATTTTAGATATATTTGGAGGAAAGTACAACAATGATTTAATTTTAGAAAATTAAGTTAAGTAGAAATAAAGAAGAAAATACAGATGATAATAGGAGAAGGAGGCATTGATATTTACTAAAAAACTTCTCATACCTGTTCAGCATAACTTTTATTTTTCCTCAGTTCCCAGCAGATGACAGCACTTTTAGAAAAAGCATTTGCTGTCCATGATTCCCCCTATCAACAGGATGTTAGAATTACATGTAAATAGTGCTAAGGTATTAGAAACCGTATTTTAGAAGTTACTGCATTATCTTAAATGTCATCTATAGTGAAGACGTTGAATTTCGGGAAAAGCTACAGGCTGAGAAAACTGACTTCAAAAGAAATTTTTTATTTTAGATTCTAATGAAAATTTCAGTTTTATTTAATCCTTTTAGACTTAAAGTGAGCTATAAAGTTGTGCTTTATGTAACAAAGCATTCAGCTATCAAAAAGCTGCTGATGGAATACTGGAAGTGATCAATAAGATTCAGCACGGTCATTTTGAATGAGGTGACCTCTTAAATCCTCTTATGTAACATTAAGTGGAAATTGATCCTGGACTTGATTCTGGATTTGAAAGTCAGATCAGTGTAGATAAATCTTCATGAGTAATCTTCTACTGAAGAGAGTTTAATCGCAATGCAGTTTTAAAACTAATTTTTCTTTGTATGGAAGAAGAAATTAGTATAGGACAGAATTATGAAGCTTTCCCATTCCCCTCATTACATGGAACTGCTATACTAAAAGATTTTTATAAACTTGGGGATGATTTTTGACATTATGGGCTACATATGAAGTGAACTTTAACAGTACTAAATGGTTGTTTAAAAAAAGCATGTTGAATGGTTAGTATTCTGTCACATAAAGGATAGTGTATTTTAAGATACCTTTTGGGAAAGAACTGAATCTAAGATGTGAGGAAATGGGAAACAGATTTTTTTTTAGCTACTTTAAACTCTTTACTGGGCATACTGGCTCTACAGTGTGGTTTCTTAGAACATATGATACTACAAGTTTACTTTTTTTAGTTCTTCAGTTTAAAAGTTGTGCTGTCTGCTAAACTCATCATTAGCATATCTCAAAATGCTATCAAGAAGATTCTTTGGGTTCATGAGGAAATATTAGTTTTGCCTGCCTTTACTGACAGATTATATACCATGCACAATTTAAACTGCATAACTAAAGGGTTTATGGCTAATATGAGTAAATAATCTGCTCAATTAAAATAAATGCCAGCTTTTGTCAGGCAATGTGAGATTTGTTTCATCTCTCTATCATTCACATTTTGTATTGTACAGTGTTACAATTTTTATAATACTGATGTCCCCTCAAGCCAGATTATAAAGAGTAAAAGTATTTGTTTAAAATATAAGGTAGAAGAAGAGAACAAAAGAAGTGAGTGAGTTCAGTGGTTTCTCTAAACCTGTGTATATGCAAGTAACCTTTTTTCTTCCTTGTGAGGTACCACATTATGATGAAAAAAGCTGACGTCATAACTATCTCAATAGGATATAGGATGTAGGGTTGGAAGTCCAAAGGCAGGTCAGAGCTACAACCGTAGTGCTGTCCTGCCTGCCTTTAGTTTATGTTCTTGTTTACCTCTCTGTAAAATTATTCATAGTGGCTTACTCATGATGTTCATCTTAAGGCACAATCTGTTTGAAGAGACTTGGCCAAAGTCTGTCTTTTCAACTATGTGACTATTGTGTTATTAAGGTGTAGTCCTCCCATTAGAAGCAGTCTCTGTTTCCTGGGTATTTAAGAGATGCTGCTAAACTTTTACTAGAGTTAAAGTACATTGTCAGCAACTGTAGTAGATGAAATTAGTATTCATATAGCTTTGCATGAATACACTGTGTGTATTTAAGTTAACTCTGGATATTGTGTCCCATTGAAGGACAACAGAATCGATTGCTACTTGCTTTAAGATTGCCATCATGTCTCTCTAAGGAAGTTTTTCCACAAGTTACTCTTTCCATACCAGCAAAATGGAAAGTGGCTCTGATTAAAATGAAAGTATGTGTCTTAAAACTAGCCAGTTAGCCTACTTGGGTGATACCTGAAAGAAGGGAGAATTGAGCACATTTGTAACTTAAATATACTATGTTTTTGTTTTTCTTTCCTACAGGAACACAAACTCCAGACCTGCCAGAGATCACCAGCTCCCACTTGGTACAAAAATCCTAAATTCATTACAGTGCTGAGAATTTTACCATCATGGAATTTCAGTGGCTACTTGGAGTCACATTGTATTTCTAATAACTGGAAATTTTCTTCAAGCTTAAACATATGGGTTTATATTCTACCATATTGGATACAAAATGCAACTGTAATAAATTTTAGGGCATGGTACAAAATTTATATTTATATCAAAATGCCTTTAAAATTCAGTTGTGGTAGGAGTGACTTGAGTAGTGGAATGCTGGGTTTGTGAATCACACCAAATGGGAGCCAGCAGATCCACAGCACGTCTGGACTGTAGTTCAGGTATGCTTAAAGTTACAAATGGGCTGAATTCCTCCTTGCACTTTCACTTCTCTTAGTGGCATTGTAAAAATGACTTGGAAATATCTTGTAGAATTTTTCAAAATATATAGGGAGTATGTTTTAGAATGTGTATATTTACATGGTTAATTTTAGAAGTGATAGAGACCAGAAATACTTGTTATGAATATACTTCTTTTTTGCCTGTCACAAATGCTAAGATCTGTATGAACTGTTAACATTTTTATTAAAATATATATATGTACTATTAGTCGCTTTGGAAAATTCTCCAGGGAAAAGCTGCAGCAGTTCCACGTTGTAGCTTAACTGTAACAGTGAAGTGTTTTAGCTTGAAAGAATGAAGCATTAAAATTCATCTTTAACGGTAAAGGAAACTCTTTCTTTCCTTTTTGCAGAATGCAGTAGTTTCATTCAAAGAATTGTGTGGCCTCTCTCCTGTAGCAAATCTCATGCAGTGCATTTTGGCAGTGTCTACGCGCTTGGTCGGGCCTGATAATGCACCCTTGGTAGTACTGAATCTCACTGATCAGTATCCTACTATGGAGCTCCAAGGGATTGTTCCAGAGGTCTTGAAAAAGATTGTAACAGCATATGACATGGTGAGTAGTCCTTTGTGGTTATTTTATGTGTCACAGAAAGACTTCCCTTTTACGATATACAGTACCCTGCCTATTTTGAAAGGTCATTTTAACCTGTGACTTCCTATTTCATACTTCGTTACGTGTGCTTGAAAATCATTCCCATGAATGTACAGCAGCTGATAGTGTTTCCATGGGGTAAAACACAGAGCTAATGTACTCTGTGCAAATATGTAACCTTTGTACACTTCAAAAGGCAAAGTGATTATAATCGAGAGGACTTAACTTGAAGAGGTTGTATAAATTTACCTGTTTTGGAATAACTTGAAATTTCTTATGTACCCGTCCCTGTCTTACATTAACATGCACCTTTTCATTTTTCAGTTTGTGGACCTCGATTTATTTTTAAGCTTTGACTTAACATAAAAATAGAAGAATTTCAGGAACTGCTTTTAGAAATTGTAATTTTATAAGCATCTTGAAGTATTAAATGCTAGGCATTCTTTTTTGCTTTGCTGTTTCTTTTTTACAGATGTAAGTTGATTGAGCATTTTTACATCTGTAAACAGCTGTAACACTGAACTCAGCTTGATACTTCAGTGCATAATTAAATTGTATCTTTAGAGATTGCAAGAGTGAAGGAGAAGCTAATACACTGAGAAGTACTGGTTTTTATGGTTATTATTTGAAATGTCCTTCTTACTTCCAGTGAAGTAATTTACTTATTTGTTTATTGAATTCTTTAATTTGATCCTGGCAGGATCAGGTAATTTTTTTAAAAACAGTACTTGCTATTTAAAGAAAGAAAATTAAGGACAAGAAACCAGAAGCCCAGTTCCATATATATGTGTGTCTATGTGTCATCCCTTCATAGGGCTAGAAAGGCCCTTCAGAGGCCATCCAGTCCAA
This sequence comes from Turnix velox, assembly GCA_013400935.1. NCBI lineage: Eukaryota > Metazoa > Chordata > Aves > Charadriiformes > Turnicidae > Turnix > Turnix velox. The sequence goes on along the minus strand of VZTY01027273.1, from coordinate 11,098 downwards.
CCCCCCTGCAGTGGCAGGGACACCCTGCACTAGATGAGGTTGCTCAGAGCTTCAGCAAGCCTGGCCTTGGATGCCTCCCAGGATGGGGCCTTCACCACCTCTTTGGGCAACCTGTTCCAGTGCCTCACCACCCTCATGGGGAAAAACTTTTTCCTAATGGCTAACCTAAATCTGGCCTGCTCTAGTTAAAAAATAATATATAAATGTAACTACTTTCTAAAGACAAAATAGTTTCGGAGTAATGCTATACCGAAGTCCTCCAAGCACTCATTGGTAATTAGCAATTTAGGTGGAGTTGATGTAGTTCAGTGGTAATGTTTGACTGCAATGGTGGTACAGTTTCAAAAGGGTAGTAGTGTATCTTCTTTGTTCTGTCTTATAGGCTATCACTGTAATTGTTGGGATTACACCTGCAATGCACACATAATGAAGGTCTTGTTGATGAAGATGTCTCTGCCTGCAGTGTGTTCTGATGTGCCCGTTAGTTTGTTAGTTATTGAGCCATGCCAGAAACTTAGAATCTTATTGTGAGGCTGAATTAATTCATTTTTTCTCATGACTCCTGAAGTCTTTGCCATCCAAATTGGATTTGCTCCTTGTTTCTCACATATGTTTTTGGGTTTTTTTCCCCGCATCCTGCAGTCTACAGAAATCTATACTTTATTTTCATCTATAAACATAATATTTAATGGCACATTCAAAGCCTTTTTTCATCTCCTCTTCCCTAAAGGGTAAAGACTCATTTAATACAAAGGGCAAGGAATGTGATAGTGCCTTTAGCTCTGCATGATACTGGAGATAAGTTTAAAAAGAAAGGTAATTTCCATCAACTAAAACTCACAAATTTAAATAATTAGGGGTATTTCAATTTTTGTAACTTTGGTCACACTCTCTAGTTTAAGGAAAGGTATTCAGCTTTTTTTCTGCTGGCTTAGGCCTCAATATAGATCAGAATTATATTTTAACTATGTTTTTCAGGTGTTTCAAGTATTGTAATTGCACAATCATCTTGATAATAGAAATTGTGTTAAAAGTTTATTAAACAAACCTTGGTTAGTACCATAAACACATCGGCTGTCACTATCTTGTGTGCATTTTCAATGTGACACCCTAAAGATGTTCTCAAGGCACTGCCATTCCAGGATCATGGTATCTTAGGCTAGTGAATGGATTCTTACTTTTCAGAAATACTAACAAAACTACTTCTATTAAAATGATAATAAACGTAGAAACAGGCATTCAGCCAAGATTTTTAAATATTTGGAATTTGCTTGTATTGGGAATACTTAAAGAATGCATCATTGCTTTGTGATGTGAGAAATGGGAGGCTTTTTACAGTGAGACAGTCCACTCTCAAGTAATTACAAAAGAGTGCAATACTGCAGGGGCACATGAAGGGTAGGAACATCTTCAGCATAGCACACATTGTTTTCAAGAAACAAAGAAACAAAGGAGGCAATGGTGATAAGCTGATTACCCTATCACCAGATACTTGGGGTTTTTAGCTGTGAAGAAACCATCTAATGCTTTCTTGAATTGCCAGCATTCACCAGTCTATTAATGGAGAAGCTGTAAGTGATAACGGCTAGTAACATCAGGGTTTAAAATACTGTGGTATTGAGTTTAGTGGCTAATTTGTCATCAGTGCTGTTGGACCAGAAGTTTGCATAGGGAATCAAAAGATGTTTTGCATGTTACAGGATTTGGAGTGCCTCTGGAGCGTAGTGAAAACCAAATATAACTAGGAATTTTTGAAAAAGGCAGAAGTTTTGTGAATTTTTCTCTAGCTTCTCCATGCTCCTGACTGATTTTCACCCTACCATCTCTTCACTGTTTAACAATGTTTTATTTTTCCCTCTTGTTCATGAACTTCAGCTTCCTTTATGTGATACTTCAACATACACTCTGTTGGTGTCATCACACCCATCACTGATCAGTGCTGCAGACTCAAGCTTGGAGTTAAGGCAAGTGCCTCTTCCACACCATTGCATGTTTTTTTTTTTTTTAAATGTCATATGACCTTTAAGATAACAGTAAGTAAATATGAAAAAGTTATGTCATGGCAAGAGAAAAAAAGAAACATTATCTTGTCTGCAGCATTATTCAGTGATGAGTATAATAGCACTGCAAAGATATGCTAGAGGATCATTCAAATGAAGCCAAATATTGCTGAGAGCTTCAGTGTCTTTGTCTGCTCATAGTGGAGGATAAAGTGTCCCATCTGATGAAGATGAGTTTTTCTGAACTCTACAGACAAGCATATACTTTTAAGGGGAAAGCTTAGAGCAAAGACACAGGACTGTAGATGTGGAAAAGAAGATAAAGTAATGCTACTACATTAATAAGGATTAAGTGTTATTAAATCCTAAATAGATAATGCTGCACTTCCTGGTGTTTTTGTTTTTTTTTAAATGTTGAGGTTATATTGTAATTCAAAATGCCTGCAGACTGCAGTATATGAAGAATGTGTATTTGACTCCAAAGAAATAAAATCAGATTAAACCAGATTATGTGTACACACCCTAGGGATAGCATCAAGAGCAAGCCTGTGTTTCCTGGTTTGGACAGTTGTGCTATGATAAAACTGAGTGGTATTAAATGACAGCAAAACTAGAACACTGGAAATCACCCTATGATTGGTGATCAGTAGCTCCATAGTAAGTTTAAATCCAGTTACTGTGTTGTTGGTTCGAGTACTGACTCCACACAGCATATTGCATGTGCAGTCATCATATGGAAGCTAAAATCATAATACAGAGTTAGAAAATTCTGCCAATTAAGTAAACTAAATACGATAGCCTGTATATTGAGCCTGAACATGTGCATGCCTTGGGGAAGTAGGTAGTTTGACACTACAGCTATACCTTGAAGAGTTATAGAATAGTCTGATACTAGTAATGGTTATTAAGAGTCTGTCTAGGAAGAACTGATTGTCAGGGTTTTTGTAAGATGTTAATAATTCTCTCATAATGTTGCTTTGAATGGTCAAAACCCTTGATATTACCTGTAAAACTCACCTTGACATCAAAAGGATGGATTGGGTGCAACGGTTCTGTACCAGGCATATTGGATTGAAGCTCCTAAGTCTAAAGGAAACAAAGAATATATCTGTTGCCTCTTTTACACAGCCTAAAAGAAATGATTAGCCTATCTGTTTTGAGTTATGCAAAGTCCATAAAATCTTAGGAATCTTGTTGATGTAGGTCTGAGGTGTTGTGGTTACTTTGCAAATACAGATTTCGGTCATTCTGCTGTGGTAGTAGAATTTTGTCTTGAGAGAACAAATAAATGAAGACTTTTCTACTTCATCTCAGTTTGGTAATGGCCCAGTTGAAAGGCCTTCATTCCCCAAGTTGCCTTTTGAGGTTGCAAATTTCTGGGGTAACCAAAACATCCTAGATGCAGTGCTGGTAACTTCCAGTTTATCTCCTAAAATGGAGTGAACAGCAGGTGAACTTTCTCTTGCATACCTTTCTTTTGATCTGAGGCTGAGGTCAAGATTGTCACCTATAATCAATCTCAGTCTTTGGATCTCAAGTGTTGTGTTTTTTAATTGTTTGGTAATAGCTGACCACTGTCTCTTTTGTGCATCCGAAAAAAATACAGATTTTTCCATGTGGTCCTTATCTGAGGAATACATGAATGAGGCTGTGATATCTGTGTTCTGTTTTCTGTCTGGTACAGAATGTCCATGTCTTCTGAAGTCCAGTTCCATGGATGTTCAATGTTGCAATTTAGTTCTTAGAGTCATCTGGTTTATAAAACAAAGAACTTAGGCCTTGCACAGAAGATTGTAAGCTTTTGTTCCTTGTTTTTATACTTAAGGGCCTAAGCGCATAAAAATAAGGGAACTTTTTTTAAAAAAAAAGGTAAGAGTCAAAAGAAAAGACATTCATAGACACTCTAAAAATACCACGCAGGGGGCTTGAAGTAAATGTGCCCCACTAATCAAAAAACACATCAGGAGAACATAAAGGAGGATATACTGTTCAGAAGCTGGCATCTTCCAAAAAGTGCTGTGCAAATGAGGAAGACGGAATAAAAATATAACCCTGCCATGTTGAAATAAAATGTATAAGAAGCTGTCAGTGAAGAATTTCAAGAACAACCTGCACAGACATAAAAATAACAGTTGCTTCTTTTCTGAAAATACCAGAAGCTGGAAGCCTGTCAAAGAGTCTGTAAGGCCAGAAAGAAAGAATCAGGAGAAGAAACAGAGCCACGACATTAAATTAGTTTTGACTTCCATGTAATTGTGGGGATTCAATGGGAAACTTTATGAAAAAACTGGAGAATTAATCTGAAACTGAAAATGTGACAGAAATTATTATAGGGGAAAGGCAAAATGACTGAGAAAAAAATTACTGTAAGGAGATGACATTCATTTGAATTTTCTGGAAGATCTCAAGAGTTGAGAGTATCCAAAAGGGCTGGTTGTTGTTTGTATTCTCTCTCTTTAAACCAGCTCCCACAGTTGTTAGTGTGGTGCAAGTGTTTTAAGACATTTCCAGGGAAAGTCAAGATCAGACAGGCTAATACCTATACTGAGAAGATGGGTAGAAATTGTTTTGAAGAAAACTAGAGGAAATGTGGGGAAGCATGTTGCATTGTAGTGAAGTCAAAGCAGCTTTTGTAAAGCGAAGGACTCCTTAATCTCTTTGAAGACAAGGTGCATGTGGGCACAGAAGATTACTCTGCTTGGATTTTCCACAAACTTTTGACAAAGTCAGTTTTCGACTGCTTACACTGAACACAAGTTTCTGATAAATTTTTAGCCTTTCAAAATTTCTTAGCTCTTTTCTGATAGCTGAAGTTATTGTTGAACTCAAGCTGATGTTTCAACAGGAAAAGAATTGTTAAGGCAGTTGCTTTTGTTGATTTGTGCACTAGGGTGTGTTCTTACAGTAAGTGGATTAAAGATAGCAGGTGCAGGGAAAGTCAATTTGATCTAGCTGATACAGCTAAGTGCTCTTGAAGTTGTATCACTTAATGATGCTCTTAGATTTGCAAAGATCATCAAAGTGAGGTGTGGGGGTGCTTAGAGTTTAAGCAACTCTCTGAGTCTTGGTGGTGGATCATTATATAGTGTGTGCTAGAACAGGAACTTTCAGAGTTTGCAATATAAATGCACTATTTAAATACTGATAACATACTGTCTCACTACTTGGTTATTGCTTCTGCCTTTGTTCAGCATGTTTACTTTCATTATCAAGTCTGAAGTGGATTTATTTAGGTAATAAATGGATACAGTTCAGTGATGAGGAGATCTAAGGGAAAACATACACCCTTGACTGCAATTTAATGTTTCAAATAGCCCAGGGTAGTGATTTTGGACACATTTAATAAATCGTGATAGCTGTGGATCCTGATTTTTTGCGATTAATTGAAATTATTAAGTATTGTTGTAGTTGTTGGTCTATCACAGCAAACTGACGGAATACAAAGTATCAAGGGAAAATATAATTAATAGCTTGGGCAGCTTCTTCAAAAGGAGTTCTGTTGCTTCTTATCAGTTCCTATTTTTGATTTTATCACAGGACATTCATTATATAAATTGAAGGTTGCAATTACACTTCCAAAAACAGAGCAGCAGATGATAACCTCAGCTTACTCTGTGCTTTTCTGTCCACAAGGGAATTTTTGATACTCAGGCTTCAGTGTTAAATTTTTGTAAAGTATAAGCTGTTTTAAATTGATTGAGAAGCTCTGATAATGACAACTCAATGTGTCTATGAGCTTAAGATTTCTTCATTTCTTTAAAGAGTATGGACAGTGAAGGTTTTGTGTGTTCTCATTAATCCCATTATGGCTAACGGCTGACTCACAGTATTTGTAAGATTATAAAATATTATGACTGCTTAGGAAGAGGAGTCCTAGTTTCTAGTGTAGTCTAGCACAGTGCCTATGGTTGAGCATAAAAATATGTCAGATGCATAGTTGCTTCCCTTAGATGTGCTACGTGCTGCCAGTAGTAGTTCTTTCTTTGTTGTTTATCTTCTGTTTGTCGTTTGACTTCTCCTTTCTGAAAAAGTTTTGTTTATTGGAACTGTTATTTACAGTTTTAGCTTTACCTACAAAGCTAGTTGTTTGGGTTTTTTTTTTTCCTACAAGGATGGTAAAATTTTCAACTTCTTATGACAGATACAGGGTATTTTCCTTGCATATATGTGCACTTCTTTATTGTCCACTTTTTACATAAAGTTTTTGTTCTGTCAGCTTTAGTTTAAAAATGATGAAAATAATTTTGATATACCAGAGTGTCATGAAAGCAAGGAGAAATGTCTGTTAGATTTAAGAGTTTAATGTCATCGTATGCATGGTTTAGAAGAGAGCTGTCTATTGCTTTATTTACTTTTTCTTCAACCTAGTCTTTCTCAAACACTTAGAAGAAATTAAGGAAGAACATGAGATTTTGTAGTGGAGAACATGTGGACTGATATTCCTTGTTAAATTTTCTTGCACTATGGGAGATCTAATTGATTTTGGGATACTGCAGAATTAGGAACAGATGAAGCCCTGTTTTTTTCTCAGGCCTACAAGAATTAGTTTGGGTAAGTGGATTTCATCTGTCATGCTCCTGCACTGTGTTACAGCATAATCTGACTTACTTCTTTCTGAGATCAGAAAATCCTGTTCCATCTATGTGTCTCCTAGAATATAAAACATCTCAGAAAGAGGTGAAAGATCAAAGGAAAGTTAAAAAAGTGAAACCACAGGTCTTTTCATGTTTTTCCCCTTATTGAGTTGTGCTGCCACAGTCAATTAATTATAGCATTATGTTTTTGTCATAATGAGTTCAGGAAGTGTGATGGAAATTTCCTCTGCATTTACCTTGGAAGAGGACAACTTTTTAAAGTTTAAAGGGAAACATAATGCTTAATGATATCATAAAACATAATGTATGTCGTGGTCAAAAGATGTCATCCTTCGCCTCTATTCAGCACTGATGAGGCCACAACTAGAGTAGTGTGTTCAGTTCTGTATTTCCCAGTACAAAAGAGGTTCTCCCTCTTACTCCTCTTGTCGATAAGGGTGAAATTTGCTTTCTTCCACTACTTAGGAAGGCTCCCTGATTGTCCTGTCTTTTCAAAGATAACAAAATTTGCTTTGCTGTGGCATTAGTTGGCCCCTCTGGACTGGCAGCTACATCCCACATACACATCTCTGCATGTGATGAAATTGTCAGCAAACTAGGCTCAGTGTGTCTGTTGCCAATGAATATCTGCTTTACATATCATGACTTAATCAACTTGTGGACTGGCTGTTGTCTTTGTTTGTTAATTTTTAAAATTCCTCTAGGATTTGAAGAAAAAAAGAAAAATAAGACAGTCTAAATCTTTTCTGCTGGGGCGTTTGCAGGTTTTTTCCTGTCTCATCACTTGTCAGTCGTAGTCATAAGAAAGTTGTAGCCTCTGAAATCTGTTCAACTGTCTTTATTCAGTTTACCAGGCAACTTAGTAAGGTATTCTTCACATATTTTAAAGCTGTGCTGAGAGGTCATGTGGAAGACTGTAACTTGAGAGAAAAGTGCATTGTCTCTTCTGTTAAGATGCTACTTCAGAATCACTTCAACATATTGCTGTAAATCAGACCTTTTTGAACTTGAGGACATTTTACTCCTGCAAACTGCATAGTCCTAATCTACTGGTGCTAGCAGTCTCAAGGGTGCTAGTTGTAAGGTTTTTATCATGTCTTACCAGCTTTTTAACTGAGCTAGGTAATGTAAACATTAGTCTCCTTCATTAGAAGGTGGTGATGATTTTAAGTTGTGTATTTTGGAGTGCTTTCAGTGTGGTGTCCATACCATTAAAATAATTCATTTGAGTTCTGAGTTTTAATATGAGTTTACAGCCTGACTTCCCAGTTGTTTCCTTCCTTACTGCTCCAATGCCAGTCTTCTCCAGCAGAAAGTCAAAGACAATATATTGTAAGCTCATAATCATCTAGGTTGGAAGGGACTTTTCAGATCAATGGAGTCCAACCATCAAGCCCAACTCCAAGAGGCCTCATACCTGGACAGGGAATTGAACCCTTGACCATCAGGTTAGGAGTCCAGTGCTCTCCCAGCTGAGCTACACGATGGACTTTAGAAGATCTCTGTGTAACTCCTCTGTTCAGAAGATCTCTGCTGACATTTGTCACTGGAACGACTGAGAACAATTATTTGCTTATTCCAGTGCCAAAGCAAAAATGCCTTTGGATGCATTGACCAATGATTACTGGACTGCTTGGACAGAGTTTTTATATATAATTATAAACTATTATATTTTGTTTGACTTCCCACTGCATATAATTGTTCTCAAGAACAAAAGTGTTCCTATGTGGTCCCTGTCAGAGTTCTTTATGCTGTTATTGCTTGGACTGAGTGATAGCAGCTTCTCACCCCTCTCTGCATAACACTCATCTTCTGAAGTGGTGCTGATAATGTTAGCAGTTTATATATTGTAGTTTGGGATAGGATGCCCTGGGTCTTGTTTCCTTTTTTCTGTTATGCAGTATTTTTTGCTTTTGTTGCCATTCCAGACTTAATCAATGGCTGGAAAATGCAAATTGTGTTTTTATTACTACAGTTAAGAGCACAGATTTGTCCACTGAATACTAAGCTGTTTTCAGAAATGGTGTAGTTTGTGGTTTCCAAAGAACATCTAATAAGTGGAGATGTGAGACAAAAGAAGAACACAAGCAGCATTTTATAGAGAGAGCTGTTTTGATAAATATGTGATTGATTGATACCTATGGTTTCAGATTTACCATTGGAATTTAGGTCTAGCAGTAGATATTAATGGATTTCAAAATGTGCATATGTATNGTGTTTTTATTACTACAGTTAAGAGCACAGATTTGTCCACTGAATACTAAGCTGTTTTCAGAAATGGTGTAGTTTGTGGTTTCCAAAGAACATCTAATAAGTGGAGATGTGAGACAAAAGAAGAACACAAGCAGCATTTTATAGAGAGAGCTGTTTTGATAAATATGTGATTGATTGATACCTATGGTTTCAGATTTACCATTGGAATTTAGGTCTAGCAGTAGATATTAATGGATTTCAAAATGTGCATATGTATTATGTATCCTTGGTGTAGCAGCTGTCAGTGAAGGTACTTCACTGGGTTTCATCAACCAGACTGTCTTGGTGTGCTACTGACCAGTTTCACGTGCAGAGTAATTAACAAATCCTGAGGGTTTTTTAAAGATTTCTTTCTCAACATCTCTATTGTTTGTTAAGTATGATGGTAAAATTACTTAGAAGCATAGAATTGTAGGGTTGGAAGGGACCTGGCAAGGCCAACCCCCTGCAGTGAGCAGGGACATTCTGCACTAAATGAGGTTGCTCAGAGCCTCCGCAAGCCTGGCCTTAGATGTCTCCAGG
>VZTY01027271.1:59365-74928 GCA_013400935.1 Turnix velox | reverse complement strand
CTTTGACCATCTTTGCAGCCCTCTCAGACACTGAGCCTCCCCACATGATGACTTCAAGGTCACCTCACCCAGGCAGCTTGTCACTGATTCATTCCAACCATCTCTGCACCAGTCCTTGCTTGTAAAGGGTAAGTCATGGTGGATGAGGCACACCCACTAAAGCAACATCTGCTTCAGCTCCACCACTTCAGGTTCTTAATTTGAAGACTGCTCATATTGGAAGAAAAGCCCTGAGGCTTCCTACTCAGAAAAGCAAGGGCTAGAACAGGGTCACCTGGCATACCCAGGGAGCATCTCAAAGGCAGCACAGGAAAAGCCTGAACTTTCATATCACAGCTGCCCCACAAGACAACAGGTGCCTTAGTAGAAGCTTTAATTAGCCCCCCCAAGACAGTGTTGCAAACTGCTACATTGTCAAAAGCACACTGTTTCCTCAGTCAAAACAACTGAAGACTTCCATCCCTTACTCAAATCCAGAAGCCCAGCTAAGGGACAGGGAGGCAGCACTTATCTCCCCTGTGATCAGGGCCCCACACTCCTTGGGCTTGATAGACTTGGTCATCACTAAAAGCAAACCCTCCCATCAAGTCAACAGAAGCTCAAAGAAAAGACACACATTATAGCAATTACTAAGTTTTTATATTTATAGTAGTCACTGGAAAACAAGTGGGTTTTTTTTAATCAGAATTCTGATGTTGGAGTTACTTTATTGGGAAAGCTGCAAGAAGACCAAAACAGATGCTCTAAAATGCAATTAGAGAGAAAAACAAAGTTAAGATCACACTGTGCTTCAGAAGAAAGTTACATAGTTTAACTTGCATAGCACAAGCATACATAAGTAGTCAACAGGCATTGATAAATCCTATCTCAATCTGTGTTATTGCTTTTTTTTTTTCTTCTTTTAAATCTGAGCAACTGGCTGCTGGTCTCCGCTGGAACCCAAGTAGGCTTACTGGCATCTACTCTCCAGTAGTTTGATTTGGTTTAGCCAAGGAACGGTGTACACTACGAAGTCACAAATGGTATGCTAAGGAGAGAAAGAAGAAAAGCAGTTATCAGATTGAGAGCATAAACCAATGTCACTGTCTGTAACTCTACACTGACTTAGTATCCAGTATGATCCAGAACATATGCCACTTCTGTGGCTCTATATTAGCACTCTGACACAAATTCCAGGGCACCATCCTTGTTAGTACCTGCTCAGGATGAATCACTACTCTCAAACACCAACAGAGAAGCTGAGCAATCAGCACTTCTGAAGATCTGGTTACCTCTTTTACTCAGTCAACCATGGGAAAGTTTTCACTGTGGGCAATACACAAACTCTCAGGCACAGGTAAACACACCCACACAGCTAATGTCCTCAGCTAATTCATATGCACATGTTGTCATAACAACTGCAGGGACTTCTAGCTGGGTGCTAGAAGTGCTGGACTACTGTGTGCACTCCCACTTCTCACACACAGGCAAAAAGGGCACATACACATAGAAGTTAAGCAAATTAATACATGAAATTAAGTACCACGAAGTACTTGACCCAGGTCAGATCAAGGCAGATAAATCTCGTGTTTTTCCCTTAAAACTTAAGCTGAGCCTTATAGAACACTGCTATTAGACAAAATAGTAACATGTAACAGTTCAGTGGACACAAAGAACGAGCAATCTGCATCCAGCCCAAAGCAATATTCACAGTAATCCCCGTCCTCCAGAAGAGGATGTCAAATCAATTATGTTTACATCACCATGGGAAAGGAGGAGCCAAGAATGGTAGGAAGACTTGGGATGCTGGACTGAGAGCCAAAAGTCCTATAGGCTTGGCATAGTTTCCTCCACTTGTGATCCAGACCATGAATTCCTTTTAAAGGGGATTGAGGTACATATGAGCCTCAGATCCCCACTTACAGAACAGGCTAGAAGGCTCCCCCCCTTCTCTGTCACCACCATCTGGCAAAACAAGTTCTACAAGGCCAGCACCCTGTTAAGTGTAAAGGCAGGAGGTTTCTGATCTTGGTTGGGGCAGACAGGAGACGCTGACCACACCACCCTGTACTAAGGCAGCCAGAGGCAAGAGGTTGGAAACCCAGGGGCCAACACACTGTGCTCTGTATCCTACCTTTGCCATCTGCGGCGCATCATGGAAAGCGCAGGTCTGGAGATCAGCTGCTGGCTTGGGGCAAGTTGTTCGGCCAATCTCAACTGTCATTATGTACTTGATTCCAGCCACAATCTGCAAGACAAGTGGTCAGTCTAGCTTTATTTGCAGCACATACAGAAGAGCTCGCTGGGTGAGATAAGCATAGCAGAAAGGCCAAAGTTTTCTGGTTACATGATGGAAAGCAGACTCCAAACAAGCAGAGAGGGCTGTGTGGGGCACCCTCCACAGAGGAAGCACTTGGCACCCTTTCAAAACCAGGAAACCAAATCCAAGTAAACAAGTCTCACAGGGCAGCTTCCCTAGTCATAAGGTTAGGCATGAGTTAACCCATCAGCAACTCGATGAAAGCCCAAGCTATATACAAACAAACAAAAATTTAAAGAGCGAAAAGGGCCCTTATTCGCCTTCTGGGGGAAAAAAACCCCCTCAAATCACAGCTTTAATATCCCATCCAATCACAGCTGTAACAACCCCTCCAGCCACAGGCCTTCTCTCCATGGAAATCCCACCGACTCTGCTGTCAGTCGATGCCCAGAGGGTGCCAGGGCCAGCACTAACACTACCACCACCATCACCCCTCCCTCCGACCGGGGTCCACTCGTCGGCACCCACCTGCTTCTTGGCGTTGATGACCCGCACCACCCTGCTGCTGTACATGTCATTGCTGGCCCTGTTGTACTCCGTCATGGCGAAGTTCAAGGCCCTCTGCAGGCCCTCATCGTTGCCGGCGTCGCTGATCGTCACGGGAGCCCCTACGAGTCGCGGGCTGTCCTGGACGCCCAACGCGGCGCCGGTGAGCAGCAGGGCCGCGGCCAGCAGCGTCACGTAACTCTGAGCTCCGGCCATCACTGCACTCTGTCGCCACCACCCTGCAGGCGCCGCCATTTTAAGGCTGACGGGACAGGGCGGGGCGGGGCGGGCGGCGGCCTCGGATCAAAACACACCGCCCCGTCCCGCCTGCTCCCTCCCTCTCGCCCTCCGGTCCGCAGCCCTGTGTCCCCGAAGGAGTACGCGGTGTTCGCCGCTCGGTACCATACCAAGCTTTGTATCCTCGAGCAGCTGATGGCTGCCTGACAGAAAGCTCCCCGGTGAGGGGACGCAGGAGTGCCCCGGGACTCAAAGCCGGGCAAGTTGTCTGAACACAGGGTTCCTTCTGAAGTCCTTCTTGGTGCTGCTTTCTCTTCAAAGGCCGGCGCTAGGTTGGGGTGGGGGGAAGGTCGTTGGTAACCCCTGAAACCTCTCCGTCCTGGAGAAAAAGGCCTGTGCCCTGGAACCACTTTTGCTTGCGGAAGCACACACAGTGTCCCTTGTCCTGTCACTTGGGAAGGGGAGGACATGCCAGCAGCATTAATGCTCTCATGGCCTTTCGTGGGAGTACAGATGGAGGGGGTGTTTTCCTGCCCGGGAAATTTTCCTGCCCAGTCCGGGAAGTTGGAGATTTTTTCCAGGCTCTGTCTCCTAAGTTATTCTAGCATTTATTTCCGTCTGCTGTGGGGGGAAAGTAAAAACCACAGAGCATTTTAAGCTACAAATGTGGCTCCTGGCACAAAACAGCCCTTGTCATTACCTGTATCTGCCTCCACATCTACACTAATTGCTCTGCCGAAGGTCAGTGGGGTATCTATGGCAGGAGCAGGTTCCCGGACACATCGCCTAACTTCCCACCACCTCTCCTAACCACAAGCCTATCTGTCCCCATTCCATCAAGAATTCTAAGTTTGGGAAGACTGGACCTCATAGAGCACAAGGGAGCCAGCTCAGGTGAGACTTCAGGGCCTCAAGCAGTTGTTAGATTAAGAGAAGGTGACCTTTTGTGCCTGAATATCTGTGGCAAGTGCCATCCTGAAAGAAAAGAAGGCTTGTGCCCTGACTGGAAAGGCTGTCCACATGCTAGCAATATCCAGCAGGAGAGAAAAATTCCCATACCTGGCATCAAACTGTGCTGACCCTGCCAGCTCAACCCTCCCCCAAGTGACTCCTCAGCACATGGCACATGCACGGATGGATCTATTCTTCACAAAAGAGAGGCAAACCCAGAGTCTTTGGGATTCAGGGAGCTTTGACCCTCGCAGGGATACCAGCAAGCAAATCTTAGCCCTGCTTGGATCACCTCATTAGACTTAAGATATCCAGTATGGCTAAAACTCAAACAGGCAGCAAGTCAGCCCTTTCTACAGATCTCATGGTTATTTCTACACATGAACATTGTGTGTGGTACAGAAGAACACCGCTGCATTCCCTCTCACCTTCCAACACCACAGCATGCCCATTCAGCCTTGTTCTGTCTCCAGCCCTCACACAGGGTTTCAGCTTCTCCTCACATGCCAGACTGTCACTAGCCCAATGAATAATTGATGCTACAAAACCTCTCCAGCAGAAAAGACTGAGGAAGCAGAGGAACCTTGATTCAGAAATGTGAGGGGTGGTGGCACCTTTTGCAGGAGAAGGTTCATCCTCCTTTTTAGACAGATCATCCTCTCCAAGACAGGGACCATTTTGTTCTCAGAGATCTGACAGCCTGGACACTGATGTGGAAAAGCTTCTTTCTGAAATTTCATGAAGCAGAACCTTCAGCCCAGGCTTCTTCTCTCCCCGGGAAGTGCCCTGTGTACTGGCTCCTTGCAGATGCAGTATCACTGATGTGGAGTTTCAACCAAAAGTTTCATCCTCAACAAAACACTCCCTACAGTTTCCCCAAGCTACTGCTGAGGCAGAAGAACATTTTCTAACCCCTTACCATACACTGCAGACAGGCTTTCCAGAAACACTCCTTGCCCTCCTGCTCACATGCTCACATCACCAAGTTCTGAACATAAAGGGAAAGTATGCATTCAGTTTGAGAGGAAGGAGGGGTCTCAAAGACAGCTTGCTGGCTACAAACATGACATATCGGGGCAGGAGTGGGGTGGGTCATGCGATATCCAATGTCTTTTCATTTCCCTTTTTGACTATGGTTCAGTTTCACTAGGGACTGTTGAGCTTTTTATGTTACCAAACATACTCATTTCTCAAGGTAACAGCTACATTCCCAGACTGTGCTGTTGATATCCCTCACCTCTCTTTTAATCATAGAATCATAGAATAGTTTGGGTTGGAAGGGAACTTAAAGATCATTGACTTCCAACCCCCCTGCCATAGGCAGGGACACCTCCCACTAGATCATGCTGCTCAGTGCCTTGTCAGGCCTGGTCTTGAACACCTCCAGAGAGGGGGCATCCACAACCTCTCTGGGCAACCCGTTCCAGTGCTTCACCACCCTCACTGTAAAGAATTTCTTTCTTCTGTCAAGTCTAAATCTACCCCCTTCCAATTTACATCCATTGTTTCTAGTCCTCCCATCCAATATTATATTAAAAATTCCTTCCCCTGCCTTTCTGTAGGACCCCCTCAGGTACTGATAAGTTACTATGAGGTCCCCTCTGAGCCTTCTCTTCTCCAGGCTGAACAACCCCAACTCCTTCAGCCTGTCTTCATAGGGCAGTTGCTCCAGCCCTTTGACCATCTTCGTGGCCCTCCTCTGGACCCGCTCCAACAGCTCAATGTCCTTCCTGTGTTGAGGGCTCCAAAACTGGACTCAATACTCTGGGTGGGGTCTCACCAGTGCCGAGTATAGAGGCAAAATCACCTCTCTGGACCTGCTGGTCACACTCCTCCAAAGGAACAATTACAGATGTCTCTACTCCATAGCTAACTGCAAAGCTCTGGAATTCTGTGACATGTATTTCAAAGTACAACTAGACAAAGATGGTTGAAAAAGCCACTAGAGCTTTGATCAAGAATAACAGTTTCTCCTCTAAGCTGAACTCTGAATGACCCATCAAGAGAGAGTAATTACTGTGATAGGAGCAGGAATAATTGTAAAAACTGGACTGAACACTAAACATCTGTTTTTAACTTATCTTAGCTGAGGGGAAGCATGCCAAGTCTTTGCCAGGGTCAGTGGTTTTCATCCCACTACATGAATCTAGAACAGCAAAGGGTGGAGTGCTGACATGGTTACCCCTTCTCCTCCTACCATGATGTGTAACTAACACAAGATGATGGAAGGGAGGTGTTTCATAAAAGCATGGCTTTCAAAGGCTTAAAGCCTCTTGAGCAAGATAGTCAGCAGTTTATGAGACAGAGCTGAGAGCGATTCAATATGAAAGACAAGGTTTCACTGATGCTGAAGAGTGTTCTCTGCTTATGGAAAGCAACCTAGAAAGCTGATGTTGGGAGAAGTGGTGAGACTGTGCTTTCCTTCAAGACCTATGGCCACCTCTGTCCACCCCCTGCTCTGATATGCAGAAGCATTATTTTTTCATGAGAGGAATTGAAGCAATGCCATGACTTGTCCACATAATGAAAATCAGGGCCCTACCTTCACTCTCAGCTTCAAAAGCGGAAGTCTGAAATCTAGACTGCTGATATGGAAGTCCTCAGGGAACCAGGATCACAGCCACAGCTCTGCTTCATGTACATACACCTTCACAGGCAGGCAAGCACTCCCCACAAGCAGCCAGGGGTGACTCTTCTGGATAGATTCAGCTGAAAAAACATGTGCAAAAAAGCACCAAAGAGTTGCTTTGAACATATTTCAGTCCTGGCAGTACAACCAGCTTAATAAAAACCCTCCCTCCAGTTCCTGAGATGCAACCACATTTTCTTTGCTCTTCACAGAAGCCTGGAAGGAGTTAATGACCTTCTACTTTAAATAAGCTTAGCACTTAGTGCACCTTCCAGGCACTTGAGTAGGAAAAGCATTATTGCAACCAAACCTTTAATCTAGGTGTTGAACTCTCTTGAAAGCCCAGCCCAAAATTTCTTGGGAACAGAAAATTAAAAACCAACAGGACGAAAGTACAAGTAGCACTTATCCCTGTTCAGTCACTGGAAGTTGCTTTTAGGAATTAAGTGCCAAACACTTCTCAGGACTGATTTCAACAGGGTCAGTAATTATCATGCTGCAGAGAGGGGTTCCTGTGTGAAGGAGTTGAGGTGCAGGGAGCTGCTCAGCTCTCTTTGCTCAAACCCATGCTGCTCACATCATTTGTGGGATGACAGCATCACCCAGTTTGAATCCCTTTCCCTCACACCAATACAGAAGATAATCTGTGTCTAAGAAATAAGTATTCACTCACAAACATCTGCTTTAGTAATTACTGATGTTAATCTGCCTTTGTGCCCATAAGGGAAGGCATTATTGTTTAACAGGCAAGCAGTAAATAAAGTAATTGCTGGCAGAAAAGATGCATTCCAAATAACTGCAAGCAATCATTTATGGTCAGATTGTGCAACTGAAGTAGTGAAGGCCACAGAATTTACAGTGAATGCTGGTTTAAGTGAAGTACTGGTGCATTTGATAAAAAAACCCAAAAGACTCAAAAAAAGAGACCCACAAAAAACCAAACAAAAACCAATCAAGCAAACAAAACAAAACAGCAACCTGCACCAGCATCCACTTTCCTTCTGAGAAATGTAAATAAATGCTGGCACAGCGATAGTATATATTCAAAATTATCACCAGTGATTTTATGCAATCTGGTGCCTTTAACTGCTGCATTAGCTTGATTTTATTAAGAAAAATTTGGCCATTCCCTTTCTTCATATTCTTCTTCTTACATATTTGTACACCTCAGGCTGCAGAAGAAATAGATTTACTGCTTAAGATTTGTATTTATTAGTTCTTCCTGATGCTTTGTTTTTTTCCCCCAGGAATTGTGTGGTTCAGAGATGACAAAAAAATTAGTTCTCTTCCCAGCCTCCAGCCCAATCAGAAGTACAAAGCACATGTTTAAGGTTAGCTACTGACTTCACACAGCTAAAAATAAGCCTAAAATTAAGTGTATGTTTGTTGTGCTAGAACTGCCCATT
This sequence comes from Turnix velox, assembly GCA_013400935.1. Classification (NCBI taxonomy): domain Eukaryota; kingdom Metazoa; phylum Chordata; class Aves; order Charadriiformes; family Turnicidae; genus Turnix; species Turnix velox. The sequence goes on along the minus strand of VZTY01027271.1, from coordinate 66,920 downwards.
CCTGTCTCTTCCGGTAGCATGTTTTAAGGTTGGAGTGAAATGTTTTAATAGAAGTTCACTTAGTGGAAAAGTCAGGCCCTAAACGAGTGTTTCTTCTTCAGAGCCTGCTTTCAGAGCCTGCTTTCCCTTGGTGTCTGTCTGCTGGGGGATGTGGCTCGGTTGGGATCAGCTCTACAAGCAGGTTTAGAGGGTGCTAAAGTCCACCCTGTGCTCTGAACGAGACAGTGGAAGAGGCTGCCCAGAGAGGTTGTGGATGCCCTCTCAGTCCCTGGAGATGTTTAAGGCCAGACTGGATGAAGCACTGAGCAACCTGGTCTAGTGGGAGATGTCCCTGCCCACGGCAGGGGGTTGGAACTGGAGGATCTTTAGTGTCCCTTCCAACCCAAACTATTCTATGATTCTATGATTCTAGTTTATTACATAGTCTGCACACAGCAGAGAAGCAAACTGTAGTGGAGAAGCATGCAAAGACTCGAAATCATCCTTCACAGGGCTCAGGAAGCCCAGAAAGGAAAGTTTCCTCTACAAGTACCATGAGATCTGTGCAGAGTTTCCCCAGGCTCCCCAGGGGAAGGTCGTCAGTCCAAGGGCTTAGCACAGATTTGTGTGTTTGCTAAACATGGTATCACCCTTTAACTATACATATATATATGTATGATAAAGATCCTTTATGGGGAGCAAGACCACAAATCCCTAATGCTAGCAAGAACCCACAATCAAAGGTTCATACAGAACCTCAAGTTTTTGTTGGTTAAAGTGAGGTCCTCTGCTCTGATCCCAGCAGTGCCAACCCAGCTGGCAGTAAGATGCCAGGCTGCTTTGGGTTGCATGGCACACTGCAAACAGACACAACAGTCGCAATTTTTTTATTTGGTTATGGGGGATTTTTTCTTTTTTTTGGAGAAACAATTATGTGGTCAAGTAATTGCACTGATTTCTTGTTGGGAGACAAACCAATAGTGCCCCCACTGGGTGTACTCACAATTCCCATAGATGTACAACTTCTGTGATCTGTGATACCTTTTGAAGTGGTTATGGTTTCTATCTGTCAGCATTTCAGAGCAGCAAATTCTGCCTGGTTAAGACTATTTTTTGCTATGGTGAAGCAGAACTCTGATCTATGAAACATCTGAGTGCAGAGAACAGCCTGTTCTCAAGGGCTTGACTTGCCAGAATTGATTCCTGCCTGCTTCTCAGCAGAAAGAACTTAAGCTCTTAAGCTCTTTTCTACATTGCGCTTGTTGGGTTTGAAGCATTGGGAAGGGGCAGGGACATTTATTATCTTTAACAATTGCAAGAAAAATCCACAGGAAGTTGAGGTAGCTTGCAAACAAAACCCGACAGTCACCTACAGCAGCCACACTGGGATATTTGTGTGCTAAGATTTGGCCCTGAAGAGGGAAGCGAAATAGTGAAATTCATCTAACCAGCTGCTAACATGCTTCTCTGCAACAAAAAGACAAGCTCACTCCGAAACACCAAACGACCTTTCATTAGAGAACACACTGCTATGCCTAAATAAAAGTACTGCATCTGTTTTCATTAATAAAATTATATAAAGTTCCCACAGTTAGTCCTTAGGCCATGCTGCATCCTATAGCTACAATGAGCAAGCACACCAGCAAAGGCTCACTTTCTGAACAGCACTTTTACTCAAACAAGAAGATGGTTATTTGTGAAGACTGCCTCATCCCCAGTGACTGGCAGTCAATTCGCTCCACTTTGGAAGTTTCAGTCATCCAAGCAAGGAGAGAGAAAGCCAGATCACAGCATGCAGTGCAGCTGATGACAGAGCTGTAAAATGCCACCAGCACAAACCTTAAAGAGAAGCCTTAGAATGGTGTGGAGAATAGCAACTAACTGATCTCGGCACCTAGGAGTCCCACACTTCCCTGAAAAGCTGGTCACAAATAAAAATTACACAACCTTTTCCCTGCAATCTGCATAACACGTAGTTTTGTAAGAAAGGGACAAAAGGCACTGTCTGGCTATCTCACAAAGAATCATATGAGCATTAAGAATTAAAATGTGTAAATGTGCGGGGCAAGAATTAAATTATGTCAATATCTCCATTCTCAGATTTACTGCTGCATAATAATAAGGCTTTTATGAATATGACAGAAGGTAGGCACAAGGAAACTTAACTTTCATTGCAGTTTACTGAGGTCAAGTGCCTCCTGTAGGAAGATCTGCATGGATCATGGATCAGGCCTTTCAACTTAAAATCCTGTGAGCTCACCCACAATGCTATGGTGTTGGAGGACCCCAGTTCCACCTTGACTGGTTATTTTGGCCTCCTCACAAACTTCAGTGCACAGACTTTACACAGTTGCAATTATTTGTTCAGCAGATGCCTTCCCCTGAAATAATTAAGATTGGGATTAAGGAGCTTTGGCTTAGCTTTGCAAGGAAACATGCAGAGACACGCTGTAGGATTGCTTCCTCTATTGTTTCTGGCATGCTGCTGGTTTTGTGAGTATTAAATCTTTCAGAAGCATTCAGTAATAAGGTAACATTTTCTTCATTCTCTACCACTCAAAAAATATTTTTCTCAAACATGAAAGCTTTTCTTTTACAAGTCTAGCTATTAAAGTATGCTTGTATTTGCAGAAATTCCTGCAAATAAATGTTCTTTAGCCTTCAGCCAAAACCTCTTGCAACCTGTACTGGCACAGAGAATCCCACAAAACAGTCAGCCAGACCGTTTTCCAGATAGATAGTTATATGGGCAGCTCTGTCACAGAGGGGTTGAAAGATAAAATCCCCAGTTTATGTCAAGGGTAATATTTATAGGATCAAGCTCATGAAGACATGGACAACAGAAATAGTGGGTGAAAGTCTGATGGCACATATCAATAGAGAGTGCTGCTATGGACCATATGCCCAAGTCTGCTCTCATGGTATGAAAATAAACACAGGGGCATGTGTTCTTTTCAAAAAAGAAGTGTGGGAGATTTTGTCACCTGCTCTCAGCTTCGTCAGTTTTTAACATGTATGTAGAGCTATCCTCTGGGCATAGAGTCTTTGGAGCTTGACTACACTTCCCAGAAAAATCCCCATCATTGCAGCCCTTTGTATGTTATCTAAGTACCTCCTCTCCAGGCCTGCTATCTGCATTTGTCTAAACATAACTACATTGAGCACAGCCCCGAGTTGGTTTCTGCAGGGCTGGGAAGTCAGCCTCTAATCTTTGCACGTCATTCAGGACGGAAACCAGGACCTACACGAGGAACAACAGTTTTTACTGTCACTAAGCAACAAGATAGCAAAGCTTAGATGTTGAAAAGTGAGTAGTCATGCTCCTTAAAGCCAGGAGATTACTTTAGAATTATCTCCAAAGCAATACAATCTACATGCTTTTTCAAATCTGCCTCTTGATACCTTTTTTAAATATATCAATCATAAATCAGGACTAGATTTCCCAGTTTTTCTCTGCCAAACTGGCAGCCAGAAGCAAATGTAGGATAACAAATAACAGGATTTGCATATGTTCATGTGAATCCAGGGGCTGAAACTTAAAAAACACAAATCTGCAAATTATTGTGAGATCTCTGAGAGGAAACATCACTGCACTAGTGCAGCAGCAACATGTAGTACTCAGAAATATTTTTTAGGGAAAAGATGTTTCTCGCGACACTAAGAATAAACTGACAAAACCATGCATATACAAACACAAACACACAGATACCTATCCAGTAAAAAGAATAACTGCTGAATAATTGAGAGCAGTGAGGCTTTATTAGCATGAGCCTATATTCTCAAGAGATCACTGTTTTAAAAATCTAAATTGCCACTCAGATGTTTGAACAGTTACTTTCTGATCAGGCAAGCTGTCTCATCTGGAGAACGCACTGATGTTGTGCATTCAAGTCTTCCTCTTTTCAAATGCCAGGGACGTCTAAAATCAGCAGGGACAGAATAAAGAGAACTCAGGCAGCTAGATATGGAATTAATTAACCACACTGATCCTTGATAATTTCTTTCCAGTTACGCTGAATCATTTCATATCAGGTCAACATATTCCACTGGGCACTTCAATACTGGCCGGCCATTAAACTTGGGCACTCCAGCTGAATAGTTTTTTACCTAGCAGGAAATCACTCGACAACAAAAAGGCTTTATGTACCACGGCTGCACTTCACTAGGAAAATGGAGAGCAACTGAGCATGCCTTGAGGCAATCATTACAAGTTCTCCACGACTACTTCAGCATCAAGCAGCATTACCTACCTAGAGGACTCACTGTGCTAAGCAAAGCAAGCAGAGTCCCACTGTGCTGAGTTCATACAAAACAAGAACTCTTGAGGGTTTACAGTCCAGTACTCCAAATCTGGGTTTGGAAACACACAGGCAACCAAATAATATCATTCTGCCACGTGAGGTAACACCTCCTTGAAGTAGGACTAATGCCTTAGCTATCCCTAACTTCGAAAGACGAAGACATCTCCTAAACCCTTTGTTGGCTTCCAAAGAAAAATTCAATTGGAGAAGCCAAAAGTATTCAATTACTCCCAAAGCCACCTCTTCTTTTCCTTTCAAATCCCAGGATAAAACTTGGATTTAATGAGGAAAAAAATAACACGGTGGGCAGGAAGGTAGCACATTAAAGCTCTGTCTTTCTCCTGCTTGCTACTGTGTCCCTCTGCCTAGATCTTGCTGTTTCTGTTCCATGGTAATTTGGAGCTCTGAGTGGTAAGAGCTGCTTTTTTTCTCCTCTGCTGGCACAGCATCTGCAGAAAAAAGCAAGAAGTTCGATGTTTAGGTGCTACAGTATCACAAATCATTGTGAAAGTCAGCTTGCCATGGGGGAAGGCCTGTCCTGTATGATCTTTCTTCATGTTTACTGATAATTTTATCTCTACTAGAGAAATAAACTGAATCGGGGGAGCTGTCAATAGGGCTATCAACTAAACTTCTGATGGCTTACAAAACCAGCACAAGCAAGGTTATCTGAGTTCCTTCTTCCCTCTCTCCCTCCCTCCCTCCCTTCCTTCCTTCCTTCTTTCCTTCCTCCCTTCTTTCCTTCCTCCTTTCCTCCCTTCCTTCCTTCTTCCTATCACAATATTTCCTTTTAATCATAGGGGCAAAGACCCTCCAGGAGGTTATTGTTAATAAAGAAAAAGGCTTATTCCTTTTACTTCTGATTGATTAACATTAATGACTCATTCCATGCCAAGCAGTAATCCATCTTCTCACATAATTAACAATGTCCACTTCAATAATGTCAGGAATGCAGGATCTTTCCCCCCTACCCCAAAGGACTCTCTGTAAAAGGGTTCAGTACTTCAAGGCCACCCCTGAAGTATGGGTGTTGCAAATAAGTCACCCCTTTGCTTATACAGACTTGCACAAGGAAATGAGGTGGCTCTAATTTGAGTCAAAGGGAGGATATCCCATTCTTACTGCCAGATGAAGGCATCTGCTGGGGCCCTACTTTCCATAATCACAAGAGAAACTAGAAGTATCTCTCCTTTCCTATTATGAGTACTGGTTTTCAGGCTGCTTTAGAAAAGAAAAAGGAGGTTAGAGCCTTTTTACCATAATAGATTATATCAGAAAAGATGCAGAGAACATTTGCACAGTACTGCAGCTGCCTGAAACTCAGGGGATCTAACATCTGTTTCTCCAAGTCCATTAAGAGACAATTTAGGTTCCTTAGAAACCCCATCTGCCTCATGGTGGGGGCCTTCTAAAGGGGTTTTCATAGCCAATATGAGTGAGGGAACATCATGTCAAGAGAGGGTGGAAAAATGTGATCAGTGAATTAAGCCAAGAAGCTGTTCTTAACAAATAGTGTCTGTGTAATTGGACATACCCCAGTAGAGGAAGAAAGAGCAGAGAGACTTCTCACTGCAAAAGGAACAGTACTAGGGGAAGCACAGTCTTTTACATGAGGCAGAAGCTGGAGTTTCCAGGGAATCTACATAACAGAAGAGGCTGAAAGAGTGGAGAGAGGGAAATGGAAACACAAAGGACCTCTAAGCTGTTCTTGTTCTTCTCCCTTTCTCACTCCAGCCAGCGATCAGGCAGGGTGAAGAGATACCTCCAGCTCAAATCTCTTCCTGTTCCTGCCTGAGCCTAACTAGCTCAGTTACGGTGTGTCACTTACTCCTGGGGTGAGACCAGTTGAAGCCTGTGGTAAGCAGGGTGATCCTTCTGAAGACAGAGTAATTGCTTCTGCAGTCCTAGCCCACATGGAAGCAGTTTTCTCCAAAACCCTCTCACCATTGCTCAAGAGAACAACAGCCCAATCAGTTCCCACAATAACAAGCCATCCCCTTATGTGAAGCTCACACTGTTGGATTTAAGTGGTAAAAGTGTCCTGCCTCTTGAGGAGTCATTCAGTCAGCAAACAATTGAAATTAGAGATTCTGGAAAGAAAAAACAAGCAGAAGTAAACCAATAGTTAGGATCAGAGAAGAGTCCCAGGCTATGTGGGCATCTGGGAACAAGGCCTGTAAGATGAGGGTGGCTGGCTGGCTCTAAACTTCATGACATAATCCTTGGTTCAGGGAGCTTCCAGTGCAAGTGAATGGAGAATGGAAAGTAGGGCTCTCAAACAACCATTATCAGGGCTGAGACCTAGGACCCAACTGCTGAAGCCTTGTACATTTTCTTCCTCTTAGGCATACCATGGTCTTGATAAACAAGTAACACTTGTTTCTGCAGCTGCTGTTTCTAGGCTGCAAGCAGTTTTCATACCTCTTCCCATCTGTCTATTCCTATTAATATCAATTTTAAAAGAACCTCACCGCTCCTTCATTGACATCCTTGCTGTCAGCTATACACAACTGAACAGAAGAAGAGGCTGTAGTTACAGTTTTACCTATTTTGTAGATAAGTCATCCCATGAAGACTGACACAGCTGAATATCTGCCCTGGTCTCTAACCAGTACTCCCAGTGAGAGTTTTAAGAGGGACACATTAAACTGCAGCTGTACAATACATTGAGAATTCAGAGGCAGTTGATGACGCTGATTATCCATGAAAATGACATCCAAAAGCACAAGCACCAACAGTGATAACTTTCGAGGGGGTATAAAGTATTCTGAAAAGTATCCTGCGAAGGATGAGAAGGCCCTTCAAGAACATTTTCCAAATCTAGCCACTGTCCTTATGACAATCAGCAAAACCTTACAAGACACTGAAACAAAGCAGTACCTGCCACAAGCACTGTGCTTCGTATGTAGTACTGCACTTTCAGAAGATATCAAGATAAGGGGTGAAGCTGTGTATACAAACAAATACATTTTAACCCCTTTACTCTTTGACCTCTCCATGAGACCAATAGGAACAGATCAGTCCTATAAAACTTTGTAGACACCTCACATTGGCTTGAAGGTACGCATACTTGACACTCCCTTGTTTTTATCTCTTTCCCAAGCCATGAAAACACACTGGCTAACCCCCAGTTAAGTTCCTGCCTCAATCCTGCTCACCCCACTGTTCAGGCACCAATTCTATCCTTCCTCTGGCTGCATGACAAGGGACCACTCCTTGGAACTCCATTGCCCAGGTCTCTTAGTGTGTGGAACCTCTTATCCCTGCTTTAAAAA
>VZTY01027271.1:43212-59342 GCA_013400935.1 Turnix velox | reverse complement strand
CCCTTCTTTAAAAAAAAAAAAAAAAAAAAAAAGTATAAATACATACATGGCCAGGAAATTGACTTCTGTCCCTTTCTGCCTTCCCTAGTAATCAGGCAACTATCCTTGCAAGAGGCCAGGTATGGCATGATATGTAAGCTGGGATCAGGCTGAGCAAATCCACCTGACAGACCGTCTCAGGGAGACTTGTTATTTATATGGATCTGCAATCCCACAACAAGAGTGTGATGGGAAGCTAAGCTAGAAGGCAGCAATGGTTCTACAGCAACAAGCATGGAGCTAGTCTGGTAACCAGCCACACCTTGAATTGGGCATGACTGTGAGGAAGTGCAGCAATCTTCTCCAGCAAGGTATGCAAAATACCATCCCCAATGCCAAGTACATAGGAGTCAAGATGAGCCAGGCACAGAACAGGAGGCAGTGCAGGGAGATGCCAAGTTATGTCACAGTATCTAGGGTCATGAGTGAGATTACATTGCTTGCAAACCCCCGCAAACACAGTCCTGTCCGCAGATGCACTAAGGCAAATGTTTTTCTGAGTGTCTCTTTGACACCTGTGGAAAAACAAGGGAATATAAAACCCAAATGATTATTCTATGGCAGAATTCCAGGCACTAGTCCCACAGCAAGTAAACAATTCAACTAGTGTGGATAATGGAGCACTACCCAACTAATTTCCACTGCTAGAATCCAGTGTCTGTTTAATCAAAGGACCTGGCATATAAAAGCAAGATCTTCTCCACCACTACCCCCACATATACCCTTAAATTTTAAGTTTTTATCATCCATTGGCACTTTGACAAAGGTGGGGTTCTAGTCTGGAAGTTCCCCAGATGTCAAGAGGTCACATCTGGCCAGTGTCTGAGACAGAGCTGAGGAAAGAAGAGTCTATCCTCTTTCAACTGGGCTACATCTCCTTGATTCTTCTGGATACTTCAAAGATGTACTGCCAAAAATACATGTGTATTGGGGCCCAGCAGAAGATATAAAGGCTAGAGAGCCATCTGCTCTATCCAAGTTTCCTTTCCATCTGATCTGACACATGCACTGGCCCAAAATTCAGCACTGTTGCTATGTTCCTTCTGTGTTCCATTCATTTCAGCTGTCAGGTTCACAGCCATCTCATAACTCTGACACTGTAGCATTAGGAGGCCAATGATCTCAAAGACTGCAGTTTGGGCTTGCCATAGACCTGGAGACTGCATGCCACCTACTGCAAAGGGCCCCATGACCCCGGGCAGATGCAGAAAGTAGTAGAGGAAGTTGATGCCAGAGTTTTCTGTCCTCTGTTACATAAGATATCGTGCAATGATTTTTTGCAGAATATGGCCAAAATACAGATTTTCTACAAGCTCTTACACAGCAAGGTTGTTTGGTTGGGTTTTGTTTTTGGGGTTTTGTTTGGTTGTGGGTTGTTTTTTTTTTTTACAAAAAAAAAAAGGGAAAACCAAACTCCTTACAGAGAACAAAAGAACAAGTATCCCACATGAGACATTTCTCAGATAAGAGCATTCCAGCAATCTGCTCCCAAACAAACCCAGCAACCAGACATAGGCATTACTGGCCAATATCAAAAACACTGCTGAGAAACATCACAGACACTTTGCAACATCCCAACTGGGAAAGGCGAAGGAAAGAGAAATAAGTGCTGAAGGCATCAGCTCTGTCAGAAACCACTTCTTTCTGATCTACCACATATTTGGGCTCTGATGGTCAAACTCCTACATGCTTGAAAACTGAGTAAAGGCCAAAAAAGCCTGTAAAGAAAAATAAAAAATGTGATTTTTCACTCATTCTGCTACCTTATCTTGCTCCTGTAAGCATGCCAGGTCCCACCAGTCCTGTTCTCAGGTCATGCTTTCTGCAGTCCTCACTGAAGAATTTTAAGTAGCAATTCAGAAATGAATGTTTTGAAAAGTTGGTAACCAACTGCTATGGTGATCAGCAGTGCCACTCTCTTCATAGACCTGGCCATGCCACCCCTAACTTTCTGTCTTTCTCTCTGCTTACTCCAGTGCTTCTCTTCTAATCACAATATGACATCCAACAGCTTCCTCTGAAATTTGCATACACACCTCTTGTTAAAGGAGGGTGAGCACTGATAAGTCACTCTACATTATGAGGAGGGGACTGATGTGTGGCTCAAAGGTATGCGTCTCCCTATTTTGCTCTCTCCCCAGATATGCCACTCTTGTTTTTATTTATCCGATCTGTGGTAGCTCAACCTGCCTTAGGGCATGCTGCAGCCTCACTTGGTGGCAGGACTATAGGTCTATCACCAGATGCAATGGCTCTGTTACAAATTTCCTATGTACTCCCTAGCAAGTCCCTTGCAATATAATGATACTGAATTTATCAGAGAGTAATATAGGCTGGAAGAGATTTCTGGAGACCATCAAGGCTGGTTCTAAGCAGATCCAGCTTGATCAGGTTACTCAGGGACCAGTCTATGGCAACTAACCTTGGAAGACCCTCTTTGTTGGTTTAAAATGCCCCTATCTTCTAGCAGCCTGTTGTACATGATACTTAATGGTCAATCCCTTATCTTGCACTCAGCACATAGTGGGCCATCTTAATAATATTGTGAAAGGCCTGAATTAGATGGAATGTAAAAGATTGACTAATTATCCATATGGCCTCAAAGATGTAGACAGACATGGATCTGCTACAAATAAAACATCCCTTTCTTTCATTCATGCACCCACAGCTGTCAAACATACATCAGGATACTCTTCAGATGAGCTGTCAACCTTGGACAGTGCTATATGTGGGCTCCTCACTTTCCCTGGACCAGGACTTCCTCAACACGTATTCCTGCCATGAGCTTCCCATGTAGGTCATAATCATCCCACTGCTGTTCCTTGGGACCAGGGCTTTGAAGATTCTTTATTTTCATTTTGCAAAGAGGGAATACAGTTCATGACATAAACCTTCCAGCTTTCAGAAAGCATCACAATTTAATTCAAGTCAGCATGTGAGCTTGAATTTGCTTGTTAGCTCAGTTACCTTTTGTAACATCTCCAGGAGTGGAATGCAAGAACAACCTGGTCTGAATGAATTAAGATACATCATCATCACTGCCATATCACACAAGCAGGTGACAGGAGAGAGAGGATCTGTTTTTCATCTCCTGGGTCCTCTCACACTACCCAACAACTTCAAAAGCATTGAAGTGGCCACAGTGTTTGCCACTATAGACCCTCATGGCTGGTTCTGCTTAGAGAAATGAAATTTCCCCTCTGTGAATTCCTGCATTATACATGTCTTTCACCAAAACTTCAGTCATCTCCTCTGGAAAAAATAAAACAAGTCAACAACTTCCCTAGTCACAAGAAGATGAACTCAAATGTGACATTGAATGGCTGCGCTGAGCCACTCAGAAACATCACATGCTCAGATGATAAAAGGCTATATCCAGGTGCAACATCACTCACCACCCAATTTTCCAGCACCAGCTAAAAACAAGGCTGGAAAGCGAAGAACAGGATGAAGAAGACAAAATGAGTAAACTAAGAAAACACGAAGGTCAACACCAAAACTAAACCAAAAGGAAATCTCCAGAACAAACATTAAAGTAAAAAGGGAAAGCAGCATGAACCAAAAGAGATTCAGGATGAAATTCTAAACTCAGAACAAAATAAAATGAGATGAGAAACAAAAATAGACAAAATGAGACTCAAGCAATGCTCAAGGAAGTTTTGAAAATGAGGTGTTCTCACCAGAGAAATGTTGTGAAAAATTATTTCAAAATTAGTGTTGCACAACCAAAAGGAGACTTCACCTTGACTCCAAAATCACATGTGCTCTCATGCTAGCAGTCAGATCCCAAAACTTAGCTACTGATGCATTTCCAAACTGTAGAATTTTTAAGCCAATTTAAGACTGTTTATTTGCCATCTGGATTTTAAAACTATGAACCAAGTTTTCCATTGTGTTTGGTTTTGATTTCAACATCCTATCTGGAACATCCCACTCATGTTTTCCAAGAAACTACTAGGGTTATAAACTTGCTTTTTTAAAAAGTGAGAAAATGGATATTCTTACACAATCTCTTCATTCCAGCAGCTGGCACTGTAAGGAAAAGAAAAAAAAAATAGAACAAGTATACAACATCCTCATATGTCTGGCAAATCCATAAGGCTCAGTAACCACAGGAATATGTCATTAAAAATGCTGCCCAATTCCCCTCCATATGTAACTCTCTTATTTGTATAACTTAGCCTCTCTTCCAAAGAACTGACTGCAATATTTACTGAATCAGTACACTAAAATGAACTATTTGTAACATCTCTAAAGAATTTCCATTAAAGCCCAACTTGGATGGCTCAACAAGAAAATATCATCGATGCTACACCTGTCACAAACAAACAAACAACATCTGTGCTTGGATGTGATCAAGACAATATTTTATGGAGAAGCAGCTCTCCCAAGACTATCACAAATCCACATGGTGCTTGTGAGTGCCAGATTTTATGTTCGCATCTCAAACTAAACTCAAGGAAGTGGAAAATCACAAGTCAACATGGAGCCCTCAATGATTTCACCAACAGCTTAGAAGAGTCTTGTGCTATGTTCACTCTGGGAAATACATGAAATATCTACGGCTTATGAAAATGCAAGTGTTGAAGCATGTAAATAAATGATGAAGCAAGTTCTACCACTTTTGAAGAGCCCTGTGCACAGATGCACACTAGCACATGCTGATCTTCCAATATTTACATCCTCAAACTCATCTTAACTTCTGAAATCTGCACTAGGTTTACAACCTGCTTTGAAGGACACTTAGGGGTCAGACAGCATTCCAGTATGCAGATCTCCACCCAGAGGTTTGGTGCTGGCACAGCTGCATTGCAGCCCTTTTAGAAGAGCAGGATTCCTCTGGGCTAAGTAGCTTTTCTGATGATCACTGAAGATACACATTCTTTAGATTTAAGTTTCTAGTGCAAATCCGGATAGCAAAAATGTGTGAGTCAAAATGCAACCTATTTCAGCTAAAAGCAGAGGTCACTTTGCAACTGCTGCAGCATTGGAACCCATTCTCATTCATACTTAACATACTTTTCACTGCTCAGGAAGAAGTCAGGACACATTGTATGGATCCAACATTAATTCATGTCCCATTTAAAATCCCTACATACTGGACCCATAGCAGGGAGATCAGCAGGAGGGAGAGGAGACAGTGTTTTGCAGATGAGATCTCCATCTCCAAGCCAGCAGTTTGTTTCTGCAGGTTTGCTTCTCAGTGAGAAAAAGCTCACTGCATGTGGCAGAGAGCACAGGCAGGGCTTCTGGCTTATATTGGTAATTCTGCCCAACCCAGCACTCTCAAGAATGAAAGCAATTCCCCAGGAGGCCTCTTGCAAAATACCTAGAGCTGCTGCTGTTTCCTTTGCAAACAGGGATATATATGAATGATCTGTACTTAGGACTGATGCAAGCTGCTGTGTCTAGCTTGGGGTAATCTTGTGTGATGCTACTGCCCAGTGCAGCCAGAACTGGTCATAACCACAGAAGGGATAACACTGCAAAATAGGCTTGTCTCCCAAGGTTAGGAAAAACTCTGACAAAATGCCAGAGCAATGGCTACAAATGGAAGAATTGCTCCTTGGCTGACATCTCACAGGCTTCCTCAGGCTTTCAGCTCTGACTGCTCATCCAGGAATAGTTTTTCAGTTGTTTTGTGTATTCAAAGAACTAAACTAGTTAATCATCTTTTCCCCCAAGTGTGGAAGACTTGTTTTCTCAGCAAAGCAGAAATGTGGGAAGATGGAATGCATGCTTGTGAAAGTGGCAAGTAAGAGAAGGGAAAGGAGCCAGGAATTGGATGGCAGGAAAGTGGATGAGAAAGACCAGAATTACGTTGTTCAGGGGAGTTAATGCTTTGTCCCTGTATTTAAACAGGAAAAGTGATATCACTAGTGATTACAAACTCAAATTAGTACAAAACTAAACCTACTGCATGTGCCAACTCTTTCATGACCATAAGTCATACATGCAAGCAGAAGTGCCATGTTCTTCTATAAGGCTACTAGCATCAAGGCTAGTGGTTTAGGCACATTCTCTTAAACTCAGCTACTCCATCAGCAAGTCTACCCCAACAACAAGAAAATGTGTTGTTGCCACCAGATTTTCATCTCTTCACTGTGTTTTCTCAGATTAGCCAGCCTCAGTGTTCCCAGCCACAATATTTTCATATGACCCTGCTGTGGAGGGGGGAAACTCTCCCAAGCACTAACATGATTTTTTTTTTTTAAGGCAGAGCAAATGTCACCGAGTCTGGCTCTTACAATGGAAGCTGAGATGCAGTGGAGACTGAGGTACGTTTTTGCCATGTTGACCATTATTTGTATGCCCTTGGACTGGTGTGAAGGATGGGAGCTCTCTGGTGGCAAAATGTGAATTTGCAAAGATGGACTTTCAGTGGCCCAACTGCTCTTCCCTGCTTACGTGGAAGGCATGTGGAGGCATAACTGAAAACCCGTCCTGTACTGCCCTCTCCTAGAGCATTGAGAGCAGTCAGACCTAAAAACTGGACAAGATGCTTTTTAGGGCAGGAGTAGCCTGTTTCAGAGCACAACTCACTGGCTGTGAACTGGCTCACAGCCAGCTCCACACAATTCTGCAGCCCTTTCTCCACTCCAGGCAGGCATGCTGTGGTGGGACATGTTAAAAGGCCAGGAGGCACCTGCATGACAAAAGCAACAGCAACCAGAGATGAGTATTTTCTAGGGCTACTGTGGCTCCAGTCCAAAGAAAACAGGGGACAGCACTGCTGCAGGAATATGAGACACTAGTGAAAAGAACAGGAAAGTTGATGGGATGTCTCTCGGGGAAGACTTTTTGCTCCCTGAAAGGAGGTTGTAGAAAGGTGGGTGTTGGACCCTTGTCCCAAGTGACAAGAGATAGGACAAGAGGAAATGGCTGCAAGTTGTGACAGGGGAGGTTTAGATTGGAGATTAGGAGAAAATCTACACTAAAAAGGTTATCAAGTCTTGGAATAGGCTGCCCAGGGAAGTGGTTTAGTCACCATCCCTGGACTTATTTAAAAGATATGTAAACGTGGCAGCTAAGGATACAGTTTAGTGGTAAGCTTGGCAGTGTAAGCAGTTGGACTCAATGACCTCAGAAGTCTTACAGAATCATAGAATCGTTGGAATTGGGGGGAATATTAAAGATCATCTAGTTCCAACCCCCCTGCCCTGGGCAGGGACATCTACCACTAGACCAGGTTGTTTAAAGCCCTGAACACCAGTGACGAGGCATTCACATCTTGCCTGGGCAACCTGTTCCAGTGTCTCACCACGCTCAGAGTAAAGAACTTCTTCCTAATACCTAATATGAATCTACTATGTTCCAGTTTAAAACTATTGCCCCTCATCCTATCACTAGACTGGCTGATAAAGAATGCTCTCCCACCCTTTCTTTAGGTGCTGGAAGGCTGCTATAAGGTCACAGAATGTCAGGGATTGGAAGGGACCAATGAGATGCCACCAATCCTTCCTGACACATGCCCTGAGCCACAAGCCCCACCATGAGATGAACGATACCCATCCAACCTCAGACAGCTGTTCCACCTCCTGGCCTACAGCAGAACACTCCTGCTCAGATGCCCCTCCACAAAGCATAGTGAACACTAGGAACATTCAAAGGGTGATAACTCAGAATTAGGAAGGATGAAATCCATAGAAGATTATTCAAAATAGAATCATGATGTCAAACTCATGGCATTCCTGCCTGCTGGAGGCTGGCAGACCATCCAGCTGATCTACTAGCTCACTGTCCTTCCGTAGGCATCTGCTGCCAGGAAGAGGAATACTAGGCTGTCCAGACCTCTGATCTGAGCTAGGGCAGCTCTAATGGGGGAGCAGAACTGTCACATCTCAGGGCCTAGAAGAGTCTTTCCTTGGGCAATTCCCTCTCCAGCTCTGTAATGCTCTTTCCTAAGCGGATAAACTGTATTGTGTTCCAGGAACTACATGGAACTGGCCAAATTTGTCATTTTAAGCCTCTCTGCAAGAGGTTGTCACAGCAGCTAAGGAGACACAAGAGCACGAGGCAGGTAAAGAAAACCCCAGAGGAGCTTAATGCTGTGAAAGAGAAAAAAAATAAAAGGGGGAGGTGAAAGAATAGAAAAAAAGAAGGCTAAAAAAGTTGAAAACTAGTAGTTTCTACCTGAGAAAGCCGGGACTGATCTCCAACAGATGTGCAGACAGATTCCTTTCATACCACCAGATGGTGCCCTGTCCTCAGTCACCAGCAGGCAGCTGGGCTGGCAGGGAAGGACAGCCTCAGCTCTTCTACTCCACCTGACACCCAGTGATGGGCACTGAACTCCAAACTGCAGGCAGAAGGAAACACCAGCTCTGCCCCAGGATTCGGACTCTCCAGCAGGACATCTCATGGCTGCAGAACCACCTTCTCTCTAAACTGAGGGGAGACTGTAAATCTGGGACCAAGAGATCTGAGAAACAGGACAGGAGAGTAAATCAACCACCTGCCCAGAGGAGAGGCCCCTGAAGCTTGGAGTGAAGGTCAGAAGTACTTCTTTGAGAACTGTGAGAGCAAAGTACGGTATGTAGAAAGAAAGAGTTCTGTGACATGAGATCTGAAGGGGGAAGCATTGTCTGGCAGTCGTGTTTTGTTTACACTGAAGTCTTTTTGAACCAAAATAAGTATCAGAGCCCTGGAGAAAGATTGCAGGGTAGCCTGCACAAAAAGTAAGTCACTCTGGCAGGCCAAATTCAGTCCACACTCCATTGACTGTCAACGCATGATTCCTGGCCTCCTTCACAAATGCAGCTGCAAGTCATGCTCTTCTCCAGCACCCACATATAACTTGTGTGACTACCCATCAAGAGATCTGAGCTGTGCTACTCAGGCAATTCAGTGGCTCAGAAAGACACCGCTGGCTGTTGAAGACTGAAAACATACTGACTCTCCAAGATAGTTCATTCTACCAGAGCAGCTAGTCTTTCTCCAGCACTATGCCAGGGCAGAGCCACCACACCAAGTATGGGTAACCACCACAGATCCAGGCACAGAACAGATATATAAGGGTGGTGGGAAAGGGCTGCTCCACTCACACTACCTTATTTATCAGTGGAGATGTCCCTACAGCCACTTCCTTGGACAAGATCAACCATAAAAGGAATCACTGTGTCCCTGTTATCAGCCCACATTGCTAATAGAGCTATCAAGCCACTCTTGACCCCATTCTTGTTCTACGCATAAATCCTGCTGTGATTGCATCGACTATGCAGATAGGAAAGAGGTCAAGGATACGGTCAGAGGTTCCCATCCATGGCTGTGTGCTGTCTACCTGCACACTTGCAGGAAACACAGCGTGACCCTCCTCTTTTCCAGTTTGTCTCTGCAGTATCACACAGTCCAAGGAGCAGCAACAGTAGTACTGACTATTCATGTGTGAGGCAAGCTCATCAGGAAAGCAACACCCTTTTCTGGACTGACTACCTCATATATTGGAAGGCAAAAAAATAAGTGAGTGCAACCTGCCACCAGCACAGTCAGCTCTCACAGCTGCTCGAGTACAGCTCTGTGGCTTCTCGCCAGTGCCATAGTGGCTGAGGCTGTGCTTTGGAAATGTGTGCTTACCTCTTCATACCTGCCTCCAACTTGGGCCTCAAGTAACCACCCTAAATTCTCAGAGTACTCCCCTTGTATGCCACTGCATCTCCCAGAAATCCATTCAGTGCTACTTCTTTATCTCAGACAGTTCTGAAGGACTTTTCTCTACCTTCTAGCAAATCCTTGCTAACTATCACAGCTGCTGTTGAACACTCATCATGCTGACTAATATGGTCTCATTGCTTCCTTTTTCATTACCCCATGCATTTCTTATCTCATGGTTAGACAGTAAGCAGATTAGGGTGGGGATTTTCCAGTCTATGCCTGTACAGCACCTTGCACGATTGGTGATATGTGTGGTTGGGCTAATTTACATACCACCTAGCCTTACCCCCAGAAGCCCACCTTATAATGAACCACCAATTTTAACCACCGCAGGTACAAGAGCCAAGCTCCCCCTATTCCTGAGAGCTAGATCTACATGGGTTCAACAAGTGGTCACAACACTAACAAATACAAATTGGCCTGAAATTCCCAAGCTAGAAAAGTACGCCCTTCTGCAAAAGCAACACATCACCAAGAAGTTTCTTCTTACCTTGATGGAGCTAAGCAAAAGACCTATTAAAAAAGAAAATAAGGAAAAAAAAATCAACGAAATAGCCTACTACCACAATCTTCTGCCTGAGTTGCAGTGTGAGAAGTGGGGTTGATTTAGTCTGGAAATAAATAATCATTAATGGCATTGCAGATAGATCCCAGCGGCAGCCACCCTCCACACTTGAAACAAAGCCCACATAAGCCACAATCGCTTATTCTCTAAGAAAATCACACAGCCATGCCACGTTCAATATTCTAGCACTATCATCTTCCATCCACAGAGAAGAGATGGCCTAAAGGTTAGGGTGTTACCCTGTAAAGGCAGTGAAGACTTCATCAGACTTACCACAGACTTCCTGCCCGAGGCTGGGAGAGTTACACAGCTGCTCTGTGACCAGCCTTGTCTTACAGCAACAGCTCAGAAGCATAACCTCACAAAATGCTGCAAAGCATTTGGGTTATATAGTCAGAAATGCTGCTTAAAGCATCAACTGATACCGAACATCAGCCCATAAAGAAACTTTCTAAGACAGAATTTTGTATTAGAAAGCAGGCATTCTTTATTACAGCACCAGGTGCACAGAGGACAGTTCCCCAAATTGTGCACACCTCATGTCTCAATCTCTCTCCCCCCAGTATCTACTGGGGCTTGTGCATTACATATTCATTATTTTCTAGGAACATTCATTACTGTTCTGGGAAATCATGACCATAGGGCTCTGCCCATTTGAGCATGTGTAGTTAGATGTGGGGTGGACGCTAACAGTCTCTGATGGTCTTTTACCAGATCCACTCCTCTTCATTGCTGTGCCCCATGTATGACCTCTGAAGCTCTGTCCTTCAAAGTTGCTTTTCCCAGTGCCTTGTCAGCAGTCCAGCAGGATGGCCTTCGCTCAGACCAGCTTCATCTTACCTTGTCTGTGGTCTAGCAGGACGGCCTTCAGACCAGCTGCATCTTGCCTTGATAAAAGGTGTATAAGCAACACTCCCTTCATTCTGACTGAGTTTTATGGCTTCCTGCCTGGCTTGTTGTAACATTGAGATGATAAATGCTTAACTAACAGAAGACACACACTCAGACAAAGTTTTTCATTGGACTAATGAGAATTCTAATCCATTAAAAACTGTACTTGATTTTACAGACTGAAATGTATCAACCTGCTGGCTCAGAGTTCAAGGGCTCAGTATGTTCAACATGAGGCTCCATTGTCAGACTGAGGGGATTTAAGTTCCAATTCACATGTACACAGGGAAATCAACACATCATTGTAAGTTTTGCTCACTGCCTGTTTCAAGGATTGAAGTGAGAGTTGAGCACTGGCTAGTCCTCAGGCTGATACTAGGGCAGGATGTGTTTAATTCTCATCATTGAAAGTACTTCAAGCAGGCCCTTTAGTGGCAACAAAAGCAAAAGAAATAAAAAAGAAAGGCAAAAAATTAAACGTGCCAGGAAAGAGAGTAGCTTGATGACATTCTTGCATATTTAAATTAATATGGGGCTGTTCCATTCCTTAGCTGCCTGTTTTACTTATTTCCTCCCTGGATTGGTGAAAATGCCCCAGAGGTAAAGGGCTGCCTTCCCCATATCACTCCAGAATGGTTCTGATGAGGCTTATAAAATCAGACAGGTTTTACAGCAGAAGCATGGTCAGATTTTGATCCAGTTGTTTGTAGCCTGCAGAGTTTTTACCATACAGGAATTAAAAGGACTGCGACCTGCAGCAACCATGGAAGTTCAGAGCAAACTAAAAAGAACATGATCTGTGGCACATCCTTACCAGTTTAGGACAGCCTTTCCATTACTGTGAAAATAGCATATTTACAAAACCATCCAGCTCCAATTGCCACTAAATCTCAAACTGCATTACAGATAAGGCAGTATAACAATAATAAACAGGAACCAAGAGTAAAGGGGGGAAATTAGCTTGCCCAGCCTCACGCCACAGGCCAGTGCAGGGGTCTGGACCAGACTCCAGGCTTTTGGTTCCTGTCTGCTGCCTGCTGTGCCACACCATCTCCTTAGGAAAGGCATGAAGCAATTTCAGGAAATCACCTATAGGTTCCCCTCCTCCCCCAAAATTTCCCTTAACATTTTTATTCCAGTGCATCTACCAAGCAGAACTTAGCAAAGCACAGTAATGGGCTTCTCATGGCTTTGTTTCTGCCAGTGAAACAGCTATGACTGTAAGGTTTACAGAGACTTTCTGTTCTTGTCTAAAATTATCTTTGCTGAGCTTGGCGATGCCAAGAGCACAGAGCCAATATTCCATAAGCCCTCAGAAAAATGGACTACATTTCAGGCACACTCAGTTAGTGTGGGTACAGCAGCATGTGTCAGCCTCGACCAAAGCTCAGGGCCACCATCACATCATGCCTTGCCCGTTTCTCTGCTGCGTCAGACAGCACCTGAAGTCAGGGCCTGATCCTGCCAGCCTGGGGCTCTGTGGTTGTGGGGTGGTTGTCCAGCCAAATGGGAGTCTCAGCAATCCCTGCTCAAACTGCGAGACTGGGGAAAAAGGGTATGAAAAGAAAGCAGGTGAATGCAGACAGATGGGCGAAGCAGGGGCTAGAGGGAGACAAGAGCAATTAGCATAAGCAGCAGTCTCAGCTCACCAGCTGCTGTGCCAATTGTCTACCTCCCTGATTTCCAAAAACAAAGAAACCATTTGCCCAAGAGCATAGTCAGGAACTAAACGCGCTCCTCAGAATTCAAAGTATTGGGAAAAAAACAAACAAACAAACCCTAATTTCCATGGTACAAAAGCAATGCTTGCAAGGCTATCATGTAGGAGTTTGCCTAAGTAAGGCATGGAGCAGGCGGCTCAAAACAGCTACCAAATACTTCTCAGCAAAAGGCTAAAAAAGGAAGGTTTTAGAGGAGGAAATGAGTCAGTAGCTTGGAGGACGGGAGGGGGAGTTCAAATAGCTGAGGCATATAAAGTAAGCAAGTAGTCACCATCTCAAATGCTCACAAGTCAGTGAGGTGGATATATCAATCTTAGGTTTCTGCTGATGCAGAGTCAGTCATTCAGGGTGTCTGCGGGCAACTTTTTATATTGACCATGCTAGGTTTTGAAGCAGTCCTTTACTGGGCAGATGCTTTTTTCAGCTGAAGTTCATGCTGATGTCTCAGACTGGAACCAAAATAACCACCAGCAGCTACAGAATTACTTAAAATTCTTGGCTTCCCTATGGCTGGGGGACAGATTTTTTGGAGGATGAAGTTTCAGGTTAATTGCAAATGCCTTTTTGCCTTAAGAGAGGGAGGGGAATTCACCTTTAGAAATGGTTCATCCAAACATCCAGCATGAGGTTTTATTCTAGGTTATTTATAGTGCTAGCACTTAGGAAAAAAAAGCTTATTGTGTGTTGAAAAGCAGCAAAGCTAGTAAAAAAAAAATTTCTACTATAATGTAGCAATCCAGAGAGTCCATTTTTTTCTTCATAACAATCTTGTACTACACTGAAACCATGAGTGCGAAGGGCTATGTCTCACGCTGAGAAGCCTTTAACACTGCTTCCTAGTACACCGCTACAAGTAGTGCCCCTGCCAGCTGTGACAGGGTGTGTGTTGGTAGAGCAGTACACCATGAGAGGGTCAGTGGCAATGTGGCAATAAGCCACAGGGCTTGACTTCCTCTCTTCTGTTCCATGCCCCAGTCCTGTCAAAAGAGCAAAAGACTGATGGGAAGCAAGAATGCAAAAACAAGCAACAAAATTCCTGCTTGCCTCCCAAAAAGGGTGTGCTTCCCCTCAGCTCAGGCACTGATACGAAAGCTATGTGACTGCCACAGGAGGATCCTGCTGCAAGCCCTCTCCAAGGGAAACCACAGTGATGCTGACATTTGGGGTGATGTTTAAGGTCACACGTGTGTGAAGAGCAGCGCTGCTGAGTTGAGAAGCAACACAGGACTACACAAACTGCAGAGTGGGATTCACATACACCAGGGGTTCACAAACCATGACATTCATGTTGCTGATCACGAGCAGGCAGCTCCAATCATAGAGCCGGGGCTCCCAATGCTTGTGTTAGTAGAGCACGTGGAGTACACAGAGCCCTATGCTAAGGCAGGCTGGTACCACTGTATCTTGGTGCACAGCTTCTGCCTCTATCCTCCTCAAAGCACTGCAGTAGCTGTGTTTATGCCTCACTGGGCTGTGTTGTTCTGGTTTTTGGGCAATGCAGCCTTTCAAAAAGCAGTCATGGTTCTCAGTCAGTGCCCTTCCCAGAGCAAACACATCTCTCCTGTGAGACAGAAACAAGTGAGAGAGATCTTCCTTACTCTTCTGATGAAGGAGTTCCTGTCTTTGCTGTTATTCTTTTAAATAGGTAGATATCTTTTCAACCCACTGCAGTGCTTCAAAAAATGCAGCAAGACCTCTTGAAGCAGTCTGAGCCAATAGGACTCTTACAACTCATTTTGCCTTATAAGTATACAACATGAAAGAGCCCCCATCCTGTTCTCATGCCCTTACATCATCCCTTCCCCTCCTCCCAGGATGTCTTACTTCTGCATCCCTCTTTCATAATGAAACTGATCTATGAAGAGTAAGTTTGGAACAGTAACAGGCAAGTAACCCACATTAAGACTAAAAAGCACAGTTACCTCAAGTCCCTGTTAACATGTCCCTGGAGATGGAGGTCTGCTGTGCAGGGAAGCTCTCATCATCAGACAGTGCCCACCCTGATTTTCTCTCCCAGCCACCCAGCATGTGCTGCCACCCAGCTAATAGACACAATAAATAGCCAAGACCAGAACAAGTCGTCCAAAGAAACACCTTTGTAGGACT
Source organism: Turnix velox (assembly GCA_013400935.1). Classification (NCBI taxonomy): domain Eukaryota; kingdom Metazoa; phylum Chordata; class Aves; order Charadriiformes; family Turnicidae; genus Turnix; species Turnix velox. The sequence goes on along the minus strand of VZTY01027271.1, from coordinate 44,369 downwards.
GAGGCTTTACTGTTACACAGACTTTTTATCTGACTTGTTCTGGAACTACATGCATAAAAAAAAAAAAAGAAAAACAAACAAATATACCCCTTCTCAATTTTTTGTATTGCTTCCAAGTCAGTTAAGACTTTTACCCAAATTTAAGTATTCTTTTATTAAATACATCATAAATACATACAGCCTGGGGAAGAAAAGAAAAATCACACAAATCTAAGTGGTACCCTAGGCCTTTTGCTGTTTTCACTACAAATTACATGCAAACACCCCTGCAAAAGGACCCCATGACAGTGTGTGGCACCCAATGCAAAAGCCTAGTACAATAGGCCTGCTTTTTCAACAGGGGATGCATCTTCAACAGGGGATGTTTCAACAACTTCTATCTAATGTGAACAGGCAAAACAGCATCTGAAAATTACATATACAAGGGTATGACACAAGGAGTGGGAGAAGAAATATATAATACCCTTAACTAAAAAAGAAATATGGATCAAAACTGCAGGCAGGGCTCACACCTTAATGCTATAATCTGGCATGAAGTATTGCTGCCTCATACTTCAGCCCTGAAACCATAAAATCGAGTTCTGCTTTCTGCTTACAAGCAGGCACAAGGGCTCAATAAATAAACTTGATGCCAGGGAGTTTTTGCTCATCGATTTAAGCCAGGAATATGACTGCAGTCAGAACTCAGAAATTAAACCGAACCGTCTGTGTTTTTTAACATTAGCAGGTTATTCTGTAACCCGATTACAATAAGTCCCGATTCCACTGCCCAGAAAACACAAAGGAAATGAGACTTTTTCCGTAGCGTTTCAGAGAGAGCAGCATGGCAGTTACACAGGGTGCAGCAGCTTCTCCGGATTCCACTCACTCCCCCCCCGCCCCGGCTCTCCGCAGCAGCCGCAGCGTTTTCTCAGCGGTCAGCTTTGTCCCCAGGACAAACCGCTCATTGTTTGCAGCCACCTGAAATAAACCCCGCTGTGATTCGCGCTGCTGTTGGTTGGAGCTGAGGCCGCTGCTGCCGCTACAGCCGCCAGGAAGAAATGCACAGGGTTTCCTGCGGCAGGCAGAGAGCGCAGCCGGCCTGGGCCAATCAGGAGTGTCTGACTGAGATCGCACCAAAGTAGGTATTAAAAAAAAACCTAAAAAAAAACCTTAAA
>VZTY01027271.1:30473-41741 GCA_013400935.1 Turnix velox | reverse complement strand
CTGCCGTGTTCCCGGCAGTCAGGGCCCTGACTCCGCCGTCTCCGGCGCGCAGTGTCCCGGGGCCAGGCCGTTCTTAATCGTGCCCGGTTGGAGTCAGCAGTCCCGAGAGCAGACAAAAGGGGGGAAGCGAAACAGGCGGAAGGGAAAGGCCGGTCGCAACAAATGCGTTTGTGCAACGAGCCGCTCAAAGCAGCTTAAATTTTAAGGTGCCAGAGCTCGGGCAGAGAGTCTTTTTTTTTCTTTTTTTCTTTTTTGTTTTTTTTTTTGCTTCTCTCATTGAGGCAAGGTGCAGTGCCAGAAACGCTGTATCTGAGATACAATGCTGGAAACCTAGGAATGTGTTAAAGATACGCACCGAGTATCCATTTTGTTGGGGGTTTTTTTTGTTTTTTTTCCCTGGCTTTCAAAAATTATGCCAAGGCCACCCTTTACTGAATGAGGTGGAATAGACCAGACAGTTATTATGCTTCATGGTGGTTCGTTTTCTGTTGGTTCGCCTATACTGAAAGTTTCCATCCCTATTTAACCCGGGCTACTGAGACTGGAAAAAAAGCACTTGAATTACTAGTTTGTACAATTTTAACTGCTGCCCTGTTTTTTGCTTGAGTCATGCACAAACATTTGTCTTTTAGTGTGCATGACAAAATCATTTGCCTTTAGTTAGATGGGTTGCATACTGAGGCCTTCATATTATACTTATCATTAGCTTCTTGAGCATGTGGTATATGCAGTAAATAAATTTTTCCACTACATAGACCTGGCAGACAGGATGTGTTACTGTGCTACTAATCTCCCCACTTCCTATGACACCCAAGTTGAAGTGGCTATGGCTGGTTTGCAGCTTGGAGCAGAGATAATGGAAGTTGCAGATGAAGCTGCTCAAAGTCTGGCAAGACTTGCAGCTCTTGCTTAGAATAGGCTTGTCTGAACAAGCTAACTACCACCTCTGCAGTACACAACCCTAGTTTAGAATGACTACTCAGTGTGTCAGGCTTCATCTTACTGCAGAGTCAGAATTCCCCAGTCAGTCAAAACTAGTATTTCTCATAGTGATCTCGTTTTTGGAACAGGGTCTGGATTGGCTTTTTTAAAACACACTTTAGTTGCTGCTAATGAATTTGCTTTTGGCCAAAGTGTGTAGGCCTTCTGGCAAAGTATAGCAGTACCAGTGGGAGAGCATAATTTGGTATCAAAAGAGTGCTGGATTTTCTACTTTGGTGTCTTGCCATAAGGTTTAGTTTCTTTGCTACTGGATTAAGTCCATGGTCTTTGGAGGACCGTGCAAATTATTTTTCTTGGTTGTTAGTCAGTACTGTTCCCAGTGTGTAATTACAAGCTACATATGCCTCATATACAAGATGACAGCCTCATGACAATTGGTAGTGTGGGTGTCTGGCATGTTCTTACTTGCCTTATTGGAGTATTGCTATCAAGAGACTCCTGCTGTGAGCAAGGGCTCTGACCTAAGCGGTCTCATGTGGGAGAGCATGCAGACAGCCAAAACTTGCATGTAAAGCTATTCAGAACCTTCCACTTGTCTTACTGTTTGGTATTCATCGCAATCTCCAGGGAGGATACCTCAGTAACAGGGATCTGGGATGTCCAGAGCAGGCTCTCAAAGTTCTATGTTGCTGTGGGACACAAGAAAGTTCTTGCAGATACTTGGGCTCACAGTAGCTAATTTCTATGCTGCAAGCATTTGTAAGAAGCTTTGCTTTCATTCAAGAGTCCTGTTGCATGCCAGTTTACACTGACTTTACCTTAAAAATGTCTGTTTCAGCACAGGAATGAGTACTACTCAAAACTTGTACTCTGCTACTGCCTACCACATTTCCTGTTTTTCAGCAGTGTTGCTGGGTTTGCCTTTTGTGGGTATTGCTTGTTCTACCTGCATTATAGTGGCAGTAAACTTCATGGTAGTGTGGATAAGGTGATTATTTTTTCTTTGGCTGAAAGCTGAGAAAATGACCTCCAGGAATTCAGGGGAAGCTTTTTTTCTGCTTTTTTGGGTAACTGTTTTTTTTATTCAACTCTCCTCATCTTGTTGATAAACTGTCATATTACCAAGAGGGGGAAAAATAAAAATTTTTATTCCTTCCCCCACAGAAAGAGACCAATTAATGCACAATGAAGAACTCGTCTAGCTGTCAAGATCTGCCTACAAGTCATATGTAAATAACTCTGTACTTCTTGCTGGTTTATGGTGTGCAAATAATGGCCTCTTACACAACAGCAGTAAAAAGGCAGTTAGTTATGTTTCTATCATGCTTCAGATCTGAATTGAAGCTTTGGACTTTCAGATGCGTAGGCTGCCTGGTGAAAGTTGAGGTGTGTGTCCATCTGTAGGTAGCAGAGGAAACTAACTTGAGTTGGGGAAGTCACTGGTGTTTCCACACTAGTCCTGATCTCAGGATGAAGTTAAACTGATCATTCTGTGTACTGCCTCTTTTCCTACTTAATAAAGTGGGTGTGGTAATATCAGATGGGTTTTTTAAGTGCTTAAGTAATGATTAAAAACAAAGCAGCAATTTAGATCCTTGTATTTTTAACCACCTACAGTTTTAGCTTGTTGTCCATAGCTGACACCTTTTAGAGGCCTGATTTGGCAGACTCTTCTAATCTGTTAACTGCAGCCAGGCTATGTGACCCTTCTTTTCTCTGGTAGCTGCTCTCACAGCTAACTTGGCTTGGTTTTCCCTTCAAGGCCTTGGTGCTGTTGATGTCCCAGGGTATTGTGTGGCAGTGTAATGGACAGCTTTGTGAGGATTCTATCCCAGAAGAGCCATGTGGTAATAGGTTTGGTTGAAAAAATACTTGTTGCAGAGATGTACTATGACACATTACTGAGTCAGATGGAAATGCCACATGGTTACACAGGCAGTTCTGGCAGTAGCAGGCAATTTTAAAGGTATGCAGGAGGGTTGATATACCAAGCATAGGGGAAACAAGGTGTTTGTTGAAGGAACTGAGACCTAAATACGTGACCAGCCTTCATGGGAGCACATTAATCATGGATCTACCTTTGAAATTAAATAAGGCATACTTTAGTAAGTTCTCTGTCAAATTCTGGAGAAAATTGATAATGCTTTTCCAAGAAGCAAAAATTTCCATTTGAATAGCTGTGGATAGTCCATGCTGTATATACAGTGTGTGTGCATGGCTCCCAAACCAAACAAGTCAAGAAATGGCTCTTGAAATGTCTTTGTAGGTAACACATTCACAGTAACCACCACAGAAGGCTGCTAGATTTGGACAGCAAAGAGGAAAGCCCAATCTGTAAAACTATCAGTACTGGAAAGCAAGTTTAGTTCCTCAAATTTGTATTGAGGCAAACTAAATGGTTACTTTAAAGTTTTTTTGGCTGTCTTTCAGTTGAGGAGAGAACAGGGACTTTTCTTAGGTAAAATATTAAACATTAAAGGAAAATACTGGCGTTTGCTGCACTTCCTAACAAAAGGGAAGACAAATTCCATTTATTGAAGTTGTATTTCAGTTCAGACTTGCTACAAATCCAGTTTATCAGGCATCTGGCATGTGTCTCACTCCCAAAATGGCTTTTTCTATATGTGGGTTTTCTTGAGAGAGCTTTGGATTATGCTACAGTCTTCTCCCATTTAGATTAAATTTCAGTGATGAAGGTGAAATACTGGAAGCTGTTGGTGGAAGCATCTGGGGACAGCTCTGCAATTGGAAGGCTCCCTCTTTGTGCTGCCCTGTGTAGGGATGGCATTCTGCTTGCACAAGACTTCTGCTGTGCTTTGCACTTAAGGCAGGAAAGATGGCTTTTGTAGGGAATAAGAGCTGCTGTGTTACTGTGACGCGTGCTGACAGAGCATTTAATGCAACCATTACCTCATGTGCCTACAGCAGTCTATATGAAAATACAATGGGGATACTGGTAAGAGTGCTCCAGAATAATATATGAGGCAATGCTGGCCACAAAATACGCTGCCTTTGCAATAGTTTCATGGAAGTACTGGGAGAGAATTAATTTTGCTGACTCCCTCAGAGAAACTTAGTCTGTCCATTCTTGCCTGAATGTCTCCTTGAATATGCTGTATTGATACCATTTCCCAACCTGACAATTGAATGGCTTGCCTCCTTGCTGCTACCTTATTTCATTGAGGTTATAAGGCCTTGCAGCTATGGTCCTTGGCTCCTATAGAAACAGGATGACTACTTGAGTATCATCTTTTCTATAAAGGTGTGTGCCAAGACTGATTTTTAAGTTGATGTTGCAGCTGTTGCACGGTTAACTTGTGCTCTGCAACAAAATATTACCAGCTGATGGTGATGTATCCCACCAGTACTTGCAGCATGGACCATTCAACAAACAGGTCCAGTGTACCAGTCCAGAGCCAGATAACTTTCATGCTGAAAAGGGAACAGAACCAGGCTAGCTGTTGTGGCCGTGCAGCATTGAAGCCAGAAAGCACTAAGTAATAAAGGATGTGCTGTATTGAATCTTCTGAGCAGGGTGATTTTCTGCCAAAGGAAAAGTCCAGATTAACAAATAAATGGTTAATCCATCATTACTTGTGGGATGGAGGACTCTCACCAGGTATTCTTCTGTATAAATCGGCAGAGAGACAGTTAAAATGTCTAATGAGAGCACATATTTACGTGTTTCCCCTTGTTCCACTGTTAACAGTCATCCTGTTACTTCTTTAACTTCTCTACACAGAATAGTTGTAACCACCTTACATCAAAAGCTGCCTAGGGGTTGGGTTCTTTTTATTCCTTATTAAGTATATTTACCAGCCAGTCATGGCTGGTACAAGCCCTGGGTTGTAGATAAAGTCCTACAGTTAGAAAAGTGGATCCTCTTTCTCTAGTTAGTTGCTCGGAGAGATTATGGGTTCTTTTCAACCCATACTGTGACACAGCTACAGGATTTTCTCAGATGGAACAAATCTGCATTGTCCCTGGGAATATAATGGCTGCTAATGTCAGGCTGTGTGATGAATTCAGGGGTTGTTCAGCAGCTGTGAAAAGGAAAGAGTAGCACCAGCTACTAAAAGCCTTTTGCTTTGGAAAGCTAAGAAATCCAGTTCTTAAGTGTCCCTTCAGTTTCTGGTCAGTTCCAGTTATCAGCTGCACTTTAATGGTGAATTTTAAGTTTCCAGACTAAATACTTCAATATTTTTGGAATCTGAACTGACTTGCCAGCAGAGTTCAGTTTCTTTATAAGGAAACAACTTGTTTCCTGACTTGGAGACGTGTTTCTTGCTGTGCTAGAGCAGAAGAACACCCTCTTGATTGCACAGTTTGCATCAACTTGCAGCTGCACTGCTGCTGCTTTCCTCTGTCTATCTGCTGAGCATTAACCTCTTCTTTCAAAGTTAACTTCTTGACACAGAAATTGATGGATGGATATTAACTACTATGGTCTTGGAGCAAAGATCAAGAATTGACAAAGGCAGAGCTAGGTGACATGAATTGCTTTTCTATTATAAGAATCATTCCTATCCTTGTTCAGATGCTTTCCCATATTAGTTCAGACCTAAACATTTTCTATTTAGTCACAAAAATCTTAAGATTCTAAAAATTGAGCCCTAACACCCATTGGTCAGCTACAGAAGTGCCATTAGTTGGAAGATGAGCCATGGGGGAAAAAAAAGTTGACTTCAGTTTACTGTGGATTTGTTTTTAATGAATGATGTAAGTTCTGGTCACTGCTGCACTGATTTAGGGCGCCGTTCTCTTTAGAGTCTTCCCAAAGAGCTCTTGCCTACACCAGCCACAGCAGCGGGAGGAGAAAGACCTTTATTCCTCATTAGTTTCTTAGTCATGCTCAGCCAAAATGCAGTTTCTCCATACGGAGGAGGTGACATGGGAATGAGTCATTTTGAGTCGATGTTTGTAATTTTGCTCAAATTTATCCTGGAATAGGCTTTCTCTGCTTACTTTTCTTGCTTTACTGGATAAATGTAGAAGGGTAGCTGCTTGGCAGGCAGTTGAGACACACTGATTTACTCCCTGTTCTCCCATCCCACCATAAGCGCAAGAGATTCTGGGTACATTACATATAATAGACAAACAATGCAATGTAAGTCTCGAGGAAGGTCCCCTTGTATTTGAGTAAAGCCTGGCAGAGCACTGTGCTAGTGCTAGAGAGGAGCTTCTGCATCAGATTCACTGCTTTGAGATTGCACTGTTCTTTTGTGATCAGCACTTGGGAGATACAAGTTCTATGGTAATAGATTCTGCCAGCTGTGTCAACCCTCTTGACTAGACTTGCTAAGGTGTGTCAGCCTCTAGGAGTTACAGGATGTTGTTAGAAAAAGGATAATGGAAGCTCATCTCATCTCCCTGATTTTGCAGCTGAACTTTGTTGTGTCTTTAGAACATTTCAACTCTAACCAGGTACAATGTCCCCCATGAAACAAATCCATGAAGTACATGTTTTGAGCCTGAGCTTAAGGAAAAGCAAAATGAAGAATGACCTTTAGTCTTTTTCAGTTGTAATATCTCTTATGAGACTTTACTTGGCTATTTAGTACTGCTGACTCTGCTTGTGACGTGTGGCAGTTTACACAGAGGGAGGAGGGAGGTTGGTGTCATTTGGCGGACCAGAAACCATCAGGGGAAGAAGCAGTATTATAAAGGAATCTTGCTGTTTGCACTGCATACAGCATTTTATACAGATAGATCAGCATCGAACATACTTCAGTTTGGTCTTTATTGGCCATGATGTCCTTCCTGCAATGTTGCCTGGCCAGTATGGCTTCCCATATTCACAGTGTTAGCTTTCACACAGCTACTTTTAAACTCTTCAATTTTGCTGTACTCTGAGAGTGGAACTCAGATACAAATGCTTTTACCTTGCCACCTCTTTCTTTTTTTCTTCTTTTTTATTACTATTCCCAAATAAGTAGCCAACTGATAACGCAGTTCAGCCTCTTGTTTTTGGTAGGCTTTGTCCTGTTTATTCTCTGCAACTGTGTTTAACATTAGTTTGGTAATGCTGTTGTCTGCGCTCCCCACCCCCTTACAGCTAGCACAGGGGGATACCACTGAGTAAATAGAATTTACCATCAGACTTTGAGGGGGAAGGGGGGGAAGTTGAAAAAGCAAGCAGGTTGCTTTGGAAACTGGTGAAGGAGCTGCTAGGAAGTGTAGAGACTTCTGTTAGATTCGCGAGTTCTTTAAAACAGTGAATTGAGAAACTTCTGAAAGTTAGCTTGTTCGGCAAAAAGCTGTACTGCTGCAGTCCCTGTACCCCACTCCATGTCTCTTGATCTCTAAATTGGATCCATGTGTCAAGCATGGAATTTGGCCATGTTTTGTACTTCTGTTCCTAAAGCTGCTAGCAAGCGCATTAGAAATGGTTGGGAAACTTTTAACAGAAAATCCTAATGGATTTGATTGGTAAGCCAGCCTGAAACAGGTAACAAAATTAAGCTACTGTAATGCCAAAGGGTCTGCCACAGTTGAATCTCAGAGGACAAGGCATGTGAAACTGCTCCAAAACAATGTTGTAATATAAGTAGGATTGTGCCTTCTTCAGAATGCTTTTGGTTTGGCTGGTGGCTGTGGGCAGCATCAAGGCCCCAGATTTTTACTTATCCTAGGAAAAAGAGCCTGCAGCCTTTTCTAGCAAGGCTCTTGGTCTGCTGCAAACTGTTGTTGCTCTCAGTTGGCTAGATGCAGTAGTGCAATGCAGTAATGTAATTGTGTAAATTTGTGGCAGTAACCCTAGAGGTCTTTTATCTTCACAGGCATCTGGAGTACAAGTGGCCGATGAGGTATGCCGTATCTTCTATGATATGAAAGTGCGGAAGTGCTCCACACCTGAGGAAATAAAGAAGAGGAAGAAGGCAGTCATCTTCTGCCTCAGTCCAGACAAAAAGTGCATTATAGTGGAAGAAGGCAAAGAGATTCTGGTGGGAGATGTCGGTGTGACAGTTACCGACCCTTTCAAGCACTTTGTGCAGATGCTTCCTGAGAAGGATTGCCGTTATGCCTTGTATGATGCAAGCTTTGAGACCAAGGAATCCAAAAAAGAAGAGCTGATGTTTTTCTTGTGGTAAGCTGTCTTGCCAACTCACTCATTCCTGACATGCAGTCTGAGCACTCTGAGGGTGGTGTCTGAACGTTTGTATTGCCCATGCTGCCAAGATGGCAGGCTTAAAGTAAGCCAGACAGCATGATGCCTGTATCTGAGCCATGGGAAGTTTCACTTGCTCATAATCAGTAGGTAACCACTTCTGTCTGTGTTGGATAATAAATGTCACTAACTGCTCTTTTTGGTGTATCCCACTAGGGCACCAGAACAAGCACCTCTCAAAAGTAAGATGATCTACGCAAGCTCCAAGGATGCAATCAAAAAGAAGTTTCAAGGTATGTAATTGCAACTGATGCTTCCAGCTGTGCCATGCCCCTAGAGTGCTCACACACCCTAATTGGTTTGGTTTGTTGGCTTGGTTTCTTTTGAGATTTTAGAGATGAGAATCTTGCAGGTGAAATGACTTGTGACAGCTGAAGTTGGCTCTGGCTAAAACTTGTCTGTCTCTGATTTTTAGGGGCATTAGAACAGTGCTCAGGACAAGAGAAGAGCATGCTTTGCAATGTGTAGCACCATGGCTGTATACAGAGCAATACATCTGCACCACATGGGCTAGAAAACACAAGATTTATAACACAAAACTGGATTTTTGTGACAGAGGACTTTCAGCCCTGCATCTGTTAAAATATGCAGTCTCAGACTTCACTGTGCTGTCTTAGTAGTAATTAACAAATCACTTGTTGTAGAGATGCGATTGTGATTACTCCTTTAAAAAAGCACTGCTTCTCCAAGTGGAAAAGCTGTGGAAAATAATTCTATTCAGCCTGACAGGAACCATTAACCAGGCAATAAGCATTTTGCTGCACCATTTAGAAACTTCATGTGAAGATGACACTGTAGCTTGTAGACAGATAAGAGTGCTCCCCCTTCAGTTCCTCGTGCTGCACTGGGCCAAAACCTTGCAGCCTTCAAGGCTGACAAGATTGTGTCGCAGTGCCAGCTTTCACGGAATAGCTTGCTAGTGGATTTGAGTTACCCAGGGAAACACTGTGCTGCACATGTAGGAGTAGAGAAACAGAAATTCAGAGGAAATTCTGCTGCTTTCCATGTAAGAGAAGGTTTGGTTGGGCTCCTTACTTAAAACCAGCAAAGTTTTTTCTGGTCTCTACATCTCAGGTTCTCCCTGTGATTCTTTCACTCAGTTCTCCAGAGCCTCTAGTAGCCAAGTCAGCCATCTTAGTGTGCTTGCATATAGCTCCCTCCCCTGTTTTATCCAGTGTAGCACCAGAAATGAGAGATTCACTTGTGGGAGGGACTTTTCATTGCAGGCTAACAGTCTGAGCACTGATCTAGTGAAAACTTTCTCCCTGGTATTTCTCTGTTGCTATTTGGTGTGCAGCCAGATGTCTCCTGAGACATATCAGGGGAAAGCCATCAAAATTCCTAAACTGAGGCAGGACTTACCTGCTTGAGTGACTGGATTGCCTCTATCTAATATAACTACGAAGTGTGTTTTTTTTCAATTACTAGCGTGTTGAAATGCTGCATTATTGAGTGTTTTGCCTCTCTTTCTAGGCATAAAGCATGAATGCCAAGCAAATGGGCCAGAGGACCTCAACCGAGCTTGCATTGCTGAGAAGCTAGGAGGCTCCCTAGTTGTAGCTTTTGAAGGAAGTCCCGTGTAGATGTTATACAGTGCCACAACTCTACAACCATTCCGTGTTTTAATATATCAAATTATGTAAAGCGATCATTGTAGGCAAGGGTTTCACTAACTGTAGGGAAGCTGTCATGTAGAATCAAGTAGATTTTGGAGATGTAGCTCATATGTACAAACGACCCTAAATAAATCAAATCTAAGGATTTATCTTGGCGTATTAATATTTGCATTGGTTGTCCAGCCCAGTACTGTCCCCGATGGATTAACACTAAAGGTCTCCAAAAATTTTGGTCCAGTGTATCATGGGATAAAGGGGGAGGGGAGAACAATGTGGTTCCTGTTTTTTACTTTTCTAAATTGTAATGAGTAAAATTCGGTCAGTCTTTTTGAGGCTGCTGGCCAAATTGCCAAACTGAAAAACTTTTCCCCTGGAACCATTTAATGCAGAACTTAAAACCTGTAGTTAAAGTTAGACTAAAGCAACCTATTGGCACCAAAACTGGGTTAAGTTCTTTGTGTTTGCAGTTGCAGAGCAGTACTAATAAAGGCTAACTCTGAAGTTAAAAATAAAATATACACACTTCTCTGGAAGAATAGTCCTAATCCACTCTCTTGTAAACTCATGGTGCAGTAATAATATTTAAAGGTTCAGCTGTTCTGTAGGTTCAATTTTTCTTGTAATGAAGTGTCTTGATCTTTCCCAGCCAGAGCAGTCCTATAAAAATTGCTTTTCTGTTGACATAGTTTAATTTAGAACTATCTTAGTTTCTGTAATACACACTTACTAGTGGATCAGATGCTTCTGAGGCTTCTACAAATGCAGATTTGTATATTGGAGCTCTCCTGTTATGGACAGTACAATGAGAAGGAGCCACATCTTTTAAAAAAGTGGTGGTACTCAACCCCAGTCTTTGGTCACTTGGTCCATTTGTCCATATTAACTATTGATTTAACTTGGTAGAATCAGTCAGCCTGACTAATGTGGCTTGATCTGGGCTTTTTGTCTGTTAGCTTCTTTAATTCTGTAGAAATGCATGGAGATATCACCTACTAGAAAGTTTGACCTGAAATGCCTTTTGTATGGGGGGTAGAGAACATTCCTGTGCCAGCTACAGAGATCTTAAAAGCTTCCATGTTTCATGAGTGGTTGATTAAAGCTGTTTCTTTTGTGTAATGTGTACATGGGAGTTGCATAGACCTTTCCTGTATGTCTGTAGAGAAAAAGAAGAAAAAAAAAAAAAAAACCAAAACACAAAACCCTTAGCCTCCAGTGCATTACTGTGATATGTTCTGTGCGTGCCAAATTTGAATAGCTTAAATAAATGGGGTTTCCCTCCCCTGGGTCAGTGACTGATTTCTCTCTAGCCCTCTAGATTAGCCCTTCTGCCATGTGCCTAGTGCCCCCCCCATAAGCTGGGTGTTGATCATGGTAGGAAGTATGGGGGGAAACAGGCTGGGAGGAAGAACTTGGTGGAAGGATTTGGGTGGAGTGGAAAGCAGGTTCCTCTGTGTCCTGGTTTAGGCCCAAAAGGACCCCCCAGATGACAGATGGCTTCCCCCCCCCTCCCCCCCCCCAAAAAGGGGGGGGGAGGGAGGAGGG
>VZTY01027271.1:5469-30421 GCA_013400935.1 Turnix velox | reverse complement strand
TCAGTCAGGAGCTGGATGCTGGATCTGGATTCAGGGAGTGCTCGGATTGGGGTCAAAGGCAGTCTTTCCTAGATGTCGGCCATCGAAGAAAGAAGGGAAGGGCAAGAGGCCAAGAGCCTAAGAAGAGACCTGACCCTTGGATCCCTCAGCTTTTATACTGAGCATGGGGCAGATGGGATGGAATACTCCTGTTGGTCAATTTTGGGTCACCTGCCCTGTCTGCTCCTCCTTGCAGGTGGGACTTCTCTACGTCTTTCTGTTTCCAGCCCCCCGGTAGGGTGGTTGACAAACTTTCTGACCTTGATCACCATAGTGAATAATGAAAATAAGAGCTTCTTGCATACCATTCCCTGGTCTTATCAGTCTGGGAGTGAACAGTGTCTGAACAATGTGCAGTTAATTTTAGAGTTTAGTCAGACAGAAGAGGCCTAGCTGAAAAGTGAAATTACAAACTAGAAAATTTACCCTATTTTACCTCAAACCAGGACACTGTCTGCAAGGGGTGCTGCCAGCCAGTCTAGCTCTTAAACAGCACCCCACTCTCTTCCTTTAAGGCTTCAGAACCTCATTTCCATGGGTTTGGGGAGTTACCTGGTGAGTACCTCACATTTGCAGTCTGAGCAGGAGAAACTGAGCATGTGTGCTGCTTTCCCTCTAATAACTGAGGGAGCTTTCTCTGATCAGCCTCCTGAAGCCCAGGCCGTTCTAGGTTGCTCCTTCCTTTCTGAGCTCTTGCCAGATGTGCATGGACAGAAAGCCATCCTGTCCTCTCAGCTCCCAGGCAGAGCAGTGCCCTGTGCTGGTTTATCTGCAGGGCCAGGGAAATAATAGTCTATTACCTAACTCAGTATGTGCCCTCTTTGTCCATGTTGCATGGTTAAAACCTTTTAATTAAAGGCAGGCATTGACTGCTGCTCTAACTTGGCACCCAGGCAGGTCACAGGGTTGGGAGCACAAGGTTTTCTGATGCAAAGAGACCCACTGGAGTGAAGCTTTCTGATTTTGAGAAAAGCAGGCTGGCCTGATTTCTGCTGGTGCTTTTTAGCCTGTGTTTCACTCAACTCTGAGCTTCCCCGAGTGGGTAATCATCCCTATAAATGGCTCTTCCTTGTCTAGGTGTCTTCAGGACTGGGTTTTGTCCAAAGTCCAGGTTGAGATAAGAAAAAGGAATGACACAGTGGGAGTGGTACTGCCCTGACAAACAGGGAACTCCCAGCCAAGATTCGGCTGATAACTAGTGCCTCCAGACTGCAGGGATCTCAGTAGAGATAGCCAGCCCAGGTGATGTTGAGGTGGACTTGTGCCTGGGATTTCCTTCTTTGGTTAGAAAACAGCAAGAGACCTTGCAGAGAGGAGGATGCCACACCTGGAAGGTAAGAGGGAGCTTCCTTGTATCAGGGCCAGCCCTGAGACTTCTTTGGAGAGTACTTCTGAACTCTAGTGCTCAAAGTAAACTGTCCTTCAGAGTTACAATGCTTCAGGTGGAGATGGTGGGCCAGACTTCACTGCCTTCTGCAGCTGGAGGGGATGAAAAAGCATGGGAAGATGTTTCCTGTGATTGTTTCACATACTTTCAGTTAAGGTTTCTCCAAAATTACCTTCTGAAAAGGTAAGGCAAGCAGGGAGACAACACAGGGAATGCTTCTGGTAGTCTGGCAAGCTGCTGGGGAGAGAAATTAGGTTTGAACAGGGCTGCACAAAGAAAAAGGTGAAAGGATTCAGGTGGTAGACACAGCTTGGAGACATTTGAGTTCTACAGGACCACATCCCAGCAGGAGGAGAGCTGGTAGAAGCCCATGTGCAGGTGAGAGTTTCCCATGAGAGCCACTTTTGTCCATTGTGGTGGGGGTGGGAGATGGAGACTGGTAATTGGGGCCAGAGTGTGAGCAGCAGGTGGTGCTAACATTACTTGGCAAAAATGCACTTGAGTGGGGCTGGGTTGTAAGCCCACACACACAGGCTGAAAGGTAAACCTGGACATGGCTGAAATCAGTGGGAGGATCCAGTGTTCCCATCCAAAATCACACCCAGCTGGGCGATCGCTCAATCTTTCCATGAAGTACCTGATTCCAGCACATGGGCACTCAGCTGCTGATCGTACCTGCCCTAAAGCACAGGCTGACAGGTAACAGCCCGACAGCTTGGCTTGTCTGAAGGGAAAGTGCTAACCCTCAGGTACGTTGCAAAATTCCACCAGCTCCTGAGAGAGCAGGGGCTAGTTGGTCCTTAGCCCTCAGTGCTGGTGAGCAAGGCTTGGATGCCTCCAAGCCCCTTGAGATGGCCTTCCCTTTCCACTGTAGTGCCAAGGGAAGAAAAAAAATCCCAGCAGTACCATTCCAGGTGTTGAAAATTAAGCTAAACTTTCCCCAAAGAGATGAATTTTTTTTCAGCTTTCTTCAAGCTGGAAAAAAGCTTGCTGCTCTAAAACAGCCAGCTCAGCAACATGTCCCAGAAAGGCAATGTGTCTCCCCCAGGATGAGGACACCAAATGTGGTCTTGGACTCCCACCAGAGCCCACCTGCCCCATAGAGCATGTGGGGTGCCAGTTGCCCTCCTTGCCTTGGTTGTTTTGGGGGAATTTTGTTACTGCATTCAGCATCTTGCTCTGATTTGCACAAGAGCTCACAATAAAGGAAATGAATGTTGCTAAAGTGAAAAACTGCAAAACCTAAAGGATTGCATCACTTTACTGCTCCTACTGATGGTTTTTTGGAGGTGAAGGCCACCTGCTCAGCAGCTCATTCCAGCCAGCAGATTGGGTGCAGGGTTGTTTATTTGGCTTGGTTTTGTTTTGTTTTAAATCCTGCCAAAATCCCAAGTTTTCCCTCAACATCATAGATTGTAAGCTTGCAGACCAGGCTCCCAGCTCCATGGTGCGTGATGCTAGTGCCACTGAGTTTGCCAATGATCCTTGATTCATGAGGTCCTTCCAGAGCATCACGAAGTCTAGAAACTCCTCCATCACAGGATACTCAGGCACCTGTAAGAGCTGCTGCCTATGGCCACACAACAGCTGGGGAGGGAAGCAGCAGGAGGGGTTGTAATGAGTGCATGGGGTCTCTTTGCTGCTGTGCAAGGGCCTGGGGCTACCACCCACCCCACCAGGAGCTGTGGCCACTAGTTCCCCCTCTGGTCAGGTCTGTATCTAAGCTGATTCCACCTCCCACCTGGGCTGGACCGGCAGGCAGCCAACAAGCAATGAAGGGGTGTCACTGTGCCACTTGCCAGCTAGGGAGGGTGGCCCCTGGTGCTCTCTCTGGCCTGTCCCAGCCACTCTGTGACCTCTTTGTGGTCAGCCCATTTCTGCAATGAGCATCCATGGGCTCAGCCCTGGCCTGCACAGCCTCCACCAGCAAAGCCCCAGCAGAAGCAAAAGGAAGGCAGGTCTGTCCCTCACTTCCCCCGTGTTTCCTTCCCAGTCTTGGCTCCTCACACACCCTGGAAAGACAGAGGGAGCACTCCAGGGCCCCTTTACCCCCCTCTCTCAAATCCCGCTGATGTCAGCACCAGGCTCAGCAGCTTTTGTGGGGACACAGCCACCGAGCTGTCACGTGGCCTCTGCCATTTTCTAAGAAACCAGCTTAAAGGGAAAAAAAAAAAAAAAGAAAGAGGAAAAAAATAAAACGAGGAGGAGAAAAAGAGAAGATTAAAAAAAGAAAGCCACAAGAAGGGGAAAGCAGAGGGCTGGCAGCGATGGATGCTCACCACCAACCACGATGAATTTAAAGGGAAAAAAAAAAAAAAAGAAAGAGGAAAGTAAAGCAGGAGGAATGGTCCCCAGGGGGCTCCCTGGCTCCCCACACTCAGCCTGACCCAGTGGCTGGGAAGCAGCAACACCCTGCCCCAGATGCCACCATATCCCCATCAATGCAGAAACAGAGACACCATACTCTACTTATGTTAGATCCTTCTACCCCAAAGACCTGCCTGCAAACTTTAAAAGAAAAATTAATTAGCCAGGAAAACTTAAAAAAAAAAAAAAAAAGGTTAACAAATAAAAAAAAGCACGGACAAGCTCTTTTCACTACATCATTTTAATTGCATTGACACCCAGAAATACATAAAAGGATACGTGCCAAGAGCCACTCATCAGAGAGAGGCATCCTTCCATGGTGGGACTGACTTTCACACTCCTTTCATTCAAAAAAAAAAAACAAAGAAAGAAATAATAATAATAATTGCACTGGTTGATGTACAAACACAGTCTTCCCTTTTCACANGGCCGCAAAACTTTAAAAAAAAAATTAATTAACCAGGAAAACTTAAAAAAAAAAAAAAAAAAGGTTAACCAATAAAATAAAGCACGGACAAGCTCTTTTCACTACATCATTTTAATTGCATTGACACCCAGAAATACATAAAAGGATACGTGCCAAGAGCCACTCATCAGAGAGAGGCATCCTTCCATGGTGGGACTGACTTTCACACTCCTTTCATTCAAAAAAAAAAAACAAAGAAAGAAATAATAATAATAATTGCACTGGTTGATGTACAAACACAGTCTTCCCTTTTCACACATCCGTGGATTCTGCATGGACAAAAGGGTGAAGCTCCAGTGCTCATCCCCCGTGTGACTGAAGCAGCGCCCAGGGGAACAAATGGTTGTACAAAACAGTATGAAGATTTCCCTACAAATGTACGTCTGCAGTGTTTACTGGCTGGGGGGGAAGTTGTATTTTTTAATATATATTTTTTTTTATATTTCAAAACTAGGTTTTGGGTCACTAATGGCTTGTATCTTTTATCTACAGTAAATTCAAGATATATTTTTATTTTTAGGAATGTGTAAGGCATTTTGGTAAGTTGAATGGTAAGGTCTAGGTCACAGACTCGTCAAACTGAAGTCCCTTCCTTCGAATTGTCCTCTTCCTCCTGGAGAATAAAAACAGAGCTGGGTTACTCAACTAGGTCTCAACCTTTATTCTGATGGCAGCTCAAGCATTTCACAGATGGGCCACGTCCTGCCTTCTGGGCAGGGTGAACCATGACCACCACTTCATGTGGTTCCAGGGCTTCCCAAAAGCCAACAAGATGGTTTCTGGAAGCATGTGCCATGTTGGCCCTGGTTTTAAGCCTTTTCCTTGCTTCCCCATGGCCTCCATCAGTGTCAAGGGCATACTTACTGTTTCTTGAAGCTGTTCTTTCAACTTTTTAACAGTTTCTCTCTCTTTGGCCAGTTGGTCCTGGGTAACCTTCAGTAGCTCCTGTAGTTTGGTTGCTGCCTGGCCCAGGTCCTTTGTTAATTTTTTTTCTTTTTCAAGTCTTTCCTGCATGGGAGCCAAAAGAAGGCATCTGCCTGAGCATCTCTTTGCTGTCTGGTGATCTTACTCCCTTCAAAACACCTCAGATCTGCACTGAGCCTCCTTGGTGGCCACAAGGCAGAGCAGCACCTAGCTCCATCCTCACCGGACGAGCCAGGCATCACCCCACCAAGTACAGCTCAGGCTGGCTCCCCAGAGATACCATGGGCTGAGACAACCTCCTGGAAGTACAATCGTTTTCCAAAATGTATGAAGGGGCTGTGACTTACACTGTGCTCTCCTTCAGCCACAAACAGCCCAGGGGCAGGGAGTTACCTGCAAGGGAACCATCTACCCTGCCCCACCATGCCCAAGAATGATAAATCATGCCCCCAGTTCCACTTAGACATGACTTCTGCTGTCTTGGCAGAGCATCAAGCACAAAAGATCTGGTCAGCCAAATCACCTTGAGATGCTGGGTCTCCTCTGTGTCTGAAGCAGCTGCATTTTCAGCCAGTCGCAGCTTTTCCAGCTCTGCTTGCAAAGTGCGTGCTGAGCTCTGGGCCTGGGAAGGGTACACATACTCAGTTAACAAACAGCAGGCACCTCCATCACCCTGCACTGTACAGCCCCCAGCAGAACCACATGAAGAGTTAGGTTATACAGCCACTGTTGGATACTGAACACAACCCATAGCTTTTGAGGATCCATCTTCCACCAGGAAGATGGCATTTTTTTGCCGTAAGTATGAAACCCAGATAAAGCCCTTAAAAAAACACTGGTGGACTTGAAGGGGGAAAATTTGAGGGGCCAGCAATGCCATCTGGCTTTAGCACAGCGGCTGCATGAAGTTCTTCAGAAGCATGAGGAAATGCAGTGATGTTTGAGAAAAAGAGAGGGGTGAGGAAAAACCTTCAAATTGATTCTTCAAATTAATTAATGGCTCAAGAACGAATCAAGGCTTTGTAAATACTTGTATTCTCCTTGCCTACACACACACACCAGTGCCAGCTTTGTACTTGTTCCTTCTCCACCAGTTTTTTGTTTTGCTCCAGCTGGTTTTTCAGCTGTGTTGAGAAAAGGGTAAAACATCACAAAACAAAATAAAAACAACCCACAAGTTGAACCAGTGAGAACATGACCAAGAAAGCTGGGCTAGACAAAGGAAATGAAAACTGAAGCTTTCCACGGGGAAAGGACATAGGTACCAGCATCTCCTTTCCACACAAAATCGAGGATGCTGATGGTGAGCCCAGGGCTTGGCCTTGCGTAATCAAATTTTGCCTGTTCTTCACTAAGGGCCAGCTGGGACTAGGGATGAGGGATGCCCCATAGCAGAGGATATGGCCTGGCAAGTCTCCACACCTGAGAAAAGGCTCCAGACTTAACAGGATTACAGGATGGAGACAGAGCCCAGCTCATGTCAGCATGGTCACTGGCAAGAGGTGTTAGCCTGAAAGGGAAGAGCCGCTGCTAATGCCCAGCTTCAGTGGGATTTACAAAGCCTCTGTAATCCTAATTCCCACTGGTTGGGAAGGAATCCCAGAGCAGCTCTGTAGGGATGTCCCCTTTCTCTGAGGAGACCCAAGCCATGAACTAAAAATGAGGCATTTCTGTGTGACAATTCTGGACCAAGCACCCCCTGCCTGCCTGCCCTAAAATCTTGCCAGCCTGATGATGTGACAGAGGGCTCCCAAGGAGACCAGCCTGGCAAAAGCTGGTTGGTGACATATTCCCAGCAGGAATAAAACACATGGATGAAGGGACAGGGGACTGGCTTCCTCCAACACACAGGACGGGACACAGCACAGCCATGAGAGCCCTCAGCAAAGCAACGTGTGGTTCTCCATGCAGTTAGAAAAAGTGAGATAGGACAAGGGATATGGTTAAGAGTCAGTGCCTTCAAGGGCAGCAGTCTCATGACCTAACCTCACTGTGATCAGGTTGTAGCACCACTACTTCTCCATCTTGCACATGGCTCTTCATCTCACTCTACTGCTGCCTGACCTGGAAGGAGGACCAGCAAGCCTGGCACAGTTATACATCCATCAGAGCAGCATTACAAGACTCACAAGGATCTATAGGTACAGCCTATCAGCTTCTTTTGCTTGCACATGAGTTGAAAATGTTTGGAAAACCACTTCATTTTCTGTTAAGTACAGGATGATGGTACCTCACCTGGGCAGCTGGAGGCATGAAAGCTCCTTAGGTTCGCAGAGCAGATGCTCACATGCCTCCTCTGCTCTCTGTCTCCTTGGTTTGCTCTAACACAGCTGAGGTGGTAAATAAAGGCAACCAAGGCAAGGTGGCAGGTCCTGATTCGCTATCAACGGACAAGGAGGCAGTTACTTGAACACTGCTACCCTGCTTGACCAAACCCCTTCCACTCCATCCATCTACCAGAGCTCCATCCTTGCATTGCAGCAGTACTGGTGGTCAAGCTGCAAACTACCAGCCTGTCTCAGTCAGAAGAAAGGGAACACAAATACTGATGTACACAAACATGTACCACACTTAAAATCGTCCACCCACCTAATGATATTAAGGCTAATGATGATCCTGCACCACATTCCCACAAGAGAAAGGGGTTGCACTGGTTCACTGAGGGAGACTGATTGTGAGAGGCTCAGGAGAATGCATTTAAAATCCTGGGTGGTACAGTTGGCTTGAAGAGTAGCTCAGAGCAGAGTGAGCTGGGATTATGGTTTCCCTTGAGGGCCATGACTCTTCCCCAGCCACTATCCAAGTATGGACTTACAAACAAAAGCCATCATGGTTTTAACAGGTCTGTTAGCTCTCCTGGTCCTATATCCCAATTCTCTCCTCTGCTTACTTGCAGAAACGTATCTCCATTTCTCAGCTCCATGAGGGACTCCTACATGCTACAAGCTGCAGAGACTCAGACTTCCCATTCACATGTGGAAGGATGGACAGATGCTCGAGGCATCACTCCCCAGGGTAGTGATGGGGTAACCAGCATCCAGTAGTGGGGCAGAATGTTTTTTCTTCTACACATCAGCTTGCACAAGCCATGTAGTTCTCCCACCCCCATCATGGGAAGAAAAGCAGGCAAATAAAATTCTCCTCCTGGGTTTAAGTATCTCTTCGCAAAGCTGGATCATCAGTCTGGTGGCCAGAAGGGATATATTTCCCAGTGCACTGCCTATGCCTTCCTCCTCTCCCTGAATCCGCTATAAGGATTATGGCACCAGAGCTGGGCTTGCAAACCCAGACAGAGAAGCGAGGTCCCAGCAAGCACTTCCCTTCTTACCAGGGCCAGCTCCTTGCTCTGCTTCTGCGTTTCGGTCTTCGCTGCCTCCAGCTGCTTCTGGGACTCTGACAAGAGTTGTCTCAACTGCCAAGGAGCAGAAAGAAAAAATAAGTCCACTTAAGCACTTAGTTTTTGAGGCCTTAGGCCCAAGGAAGCATTTTTATGGTGCAACATATTCTCAAAGAGGCTATGTTGGCATCACTTGCTAACCTGCCTGCTGATACTGGCTCAGAGAGATGGCTGTAAGGCAGCTCTGTGTCACTTGAGACATAGAAATCCTAAAGCCACTTGGGAACTGAGGACTGCATCTCCATAAAGATCCTCCTGTCCCACCATCTTGGTGATGGATCTCCTGACTTTAAGTGTTTACAACCCGGACCAGAACAAACACCTCCATCTGTTTTCTCCTGTTTTGCAAAGCCGATGACCCCTGGGGTACTCCCCAGATGCCCAAAACATGGGTGCATGACGGGTTAAGTCTTAGAAGACAGAAGCACTTCAAAAGGTAATGGATGCCACACTTACAACTTCAACTTCTTTTGTGTAGTTTTGGCGTTCAGAGCTGGCTGTCTCCAAGTGATTTTCCAGTTGTGTTTCCAGAAGAGAGGTGTACTCCTTTAGCTGATTTAAAAGGGAGGAAAGCAGAACGGAACTGATGGTGGTCCCAGACACTCCATGTTCTAAGCCTGCCTTACTCTGGGTAGGTCAGGAGCTGGGTCTCAACTCAGCCGAAGCACATGCATCTGGCACCTGCACAGGGACCTCCTACCACAGGCAAAAAAGCCTCACCTGATCTGTGCTCTGCACATCTGCTTTCAACTTCTCCACCATGTCTTCAAGGGACTTCAGCTGGAGATGTGACTAAACCAGAAAGGATCACAGAATGTCAGTGAATGGCACCTCAAGTGGAAACTAAGCATCTTCTGGTTCAACCAAAAATTAGGCAGTGTTTAATTCCCACCTCTTCCACTTCATCCTCTACCTAAGTGCGGAAGAGACCTGATACCAAAGCAGGTCTCCACAGCCTGCAAGGCAGGAGCTCCTCTTCCCAGGGAGGACAAGTCCAACAAGCCCAGGCAGTAAGTCGTGGAATAAGAAAACATCTTTTGCCTTCAGGACTTCAGCTGGCTGCAGTTAGCTTCCAGTACCCCAGAAACTGGCACCAGACTGAGTGCAAGTTTCCTACTGAAAGTGCTTTGGAAGCAGCAAAGTAGACTTTCCAATGAGGTGTCACAGACTTTGCTATTAAGAGAAGCCAAACTGTCAGAATCATGGAGTTTGCATTTAAACTTGGACTGTTTTTTTAAGAGGACTCCACGGCTGCTGAATTTTTTGTGAAGAAGGAATTCACCTCTTCTCCACAGAGAGGCAGGACTGCACTGGGATCTGGCCTAGCCACCAAACGTTCATCTCATCATGCATATCCTGCTGCCAGCACACACCAGCAGCCACGTCATCCCCATGCAATCCTACACCAGCCCTCGGCAGCGCTGCCCCGCAGGAGCCAGCAACAGGCTGAGAAATCAAAGATCTCTTGTACAAGAGCTCCCCCACCTTCCTGGAGCCCCAATTAACTTCAAACCCCCATGTGCTGGATTGGGAGTGGCCACACCATGAAAAGTAGCTTCATCTCAGTTCTGTGGTCAAGAGGGAGGAAATAATTTAAGTCTGCTTTCCAGAAAAGTCATAGCCAGCCAAGTTCTCCTAGATTCCAACTAAGTCACAAGAGCTTAGAAAACATGCTTCCCACCAAGCTGCTGGGCAACAGTGGTTCTCTGGCAGCTGCCTCCTGGCTTCTACACTAGGAAGAACAGTACCCAGAGCTAGACAGACAGGTGGACCCAAAACTAAGTGCAATACATGGCTTGGACCTCAGTTCTTTTCTGAAGGTTCAATGAACACCAAGGCTAACCCAGGTTTTGAGAGCAAGCCAAGTTTTTCTGGAAATGGGAATCCAAGACCACACACTGTCCTTCTGTCAAGTCAGAACCCATCAGGAGGGTGCAACCCAATTTCCAAGCATCAGAATGTGGACTATAGAAGTAGTGATATGGTTTCCCAGTGACCATGCCTGAAAAAGGGAGCTGCAACCATTTCTCCAGGTCCACTGGTGAAGTCCAAGCAGGGAGATGGAATCCAGGAGAAAGAGAGGTTTAGCTAGTTTCGTCTGCTGGTTTGGTGACAGGAGGGATGGACTTGGGAAGACAAAGCCCCTGTGTCTCAGTGTTCAAGGCTGACAGGAACAGTTAGGGTTGCCATCCCATTTAAAGCAAACAGCACCTGTGCTCTTTTGAATCCAAATCCACGAGCAACAACCCCAGGTGTACCCCAAATACACACCTTTTGGAGTTCCTCTTCAGATGCTGTGAGCTTTGCCTTCCACACCTGCTCCTCCTCCTCCACACTCTTCTGCAAGTCTCGCAGCATCCCTTCCTGTAGGAAAAGCATCAACTGAACCTGAACCTCCTCAAGACATCCCAAGCCAAGCAGTAGCCAGGTTGGAAACACTGACATACCCGTGCCTCTCCAAGGATTTGAAGCAAAGGACCAGAATTAGGCACCCCAGGTGGGGTTAGTGGCTCCCACTGGGCTGGCTCAGCCACCCTGCTCACATCCCTCCACCACCACCAGGGAAGTTTTCAACACAATTAGGCCAAAGAAGAGTTCTAGAAATTCATGTTTCTCCTAATCTCATCTCACTTGTGAATAGTCTTTCACATGGCAGCCCCCCAACATAGTGAGGGATGCCCACCATGAGCCCACAGGCATCCTGGGCCCGGAGGCCTCTCAGAGGTTTTTGTAGTGGAAGACCAACATCAGGGCCAGGGCCGCAACTTACTGTCTCTGCAAGAATGGCTCTATACTGCTCACATTCTGCTTGTAAAGTGCTTTGCGCTTCCTCTGCCTCTTTTAATTTAAGTGCTGCATCCTGAAAAGAGAAGGAAGGGACAGAGAGAGGTGAGCAAAAGAAACCAGTGACTCTCAGGTACCTTCTCCACTTTCCAGCCCCTTCACTTACCACGGGCTCTGATGTAGACATCTTCTGCTTTAGCACATCCACTGCCTTCTCCTTAAACTCATGTAGCCACGTGTTGTAATCCTGAGTTTGAAAAAAAGAGGAAGAAAAAGGACACTTACATGTCTGTCCTTGCCATGTGGTGAAGGTTCTGTGGAGGTTTGAGAAAGAAAGCCCGTGCCTACCTGCTGAGAGGACACAGCAGCTCCTGGGAGGACAGAGAGCAGCGTCTGCTTCGTTTGTGTCTGGAGAGTGTTCAGCTGTTGGGCCAGCTCTTCCTGTAAGAGGAACAAGCAAGCATGGGATGGAGGTCTGGGCTGTCTGTTATCCAGGCTGCCAGTCAAAAAAACTGCCACCACTAAGAACCACCAAAATGTCCCTTCAAGATCTTCCATCGTTACTGAAAATTTAGTAAATAATTAGCATCATGTTTATTTGGGGTTACAGTGGTCAAGACGTTTGAACAAAGTTCTTCTTTTGTTTTTAGCTTTAATAAAATGAGCTTGCAAAATAGTCTGTTTAAATCTGCACAGAACCAGATTCATTCCTTGTATGTTGCTTGAACTAATTACATATGAGATCTGAGTTGCCATACACGGGCCAGCTTAACGGGTTGCCCAGAGAGGCTGTGGATGCCCCCTCCCTGGAGGTGTTTAAGGCCAGGCTGGACAAGGCTCTGAGCAACCTGATCTAGTGGGAGATATACCTGCCTATGGCAGGGGGGCTGGAACTAGATGATCTTTAAGGTCCCTTCCAACCCAAACCATTCTATAATACATGGCCTTCAAGACAAACTTTGGAGGACCTGGCAGGAGGGTTGGAACAATGCTGCTCCTAAGAGGAGAAAGAAAACCCAGGGAAAGCAAGTCTGGTTTAAGTTTCTCTTACAACACCAATATCACTGCTAGAGAGAAATGATGGCCTCACCTTTGCTTTTGTAGCAGCAAGTAGCTTTTCCTCACATGCCTTTTCCATCGTGGTCAGTGCTTCCATTGCTTTCCAGTTTTTCTCACGGAGGTCCTGCCGAGACCACACACAATGGCAATGAGCTACACATCACGCTGAAGGCCACCAAGATGCTTGTTGGCACTGTGGAGGATTTCAAAGCCTCCACTCAGGAAAATGAGCAGTCCATCAAGGCTCTTCCATCCCACTGCCCATGTGCACTCCTTTCCCTTCCATCCAGGTAGTGGTTCGATGGCTCATGGAGCACTGGGAGTTCTTAAGGCAGAAGGCCTTGAGGGAGCAGATCAGAGCTGGATGGGGGTGGGAACTCCCTCAAGATGCTCAGAGCTGTCTGAATAGGACACAGGGCAAGTGGAAAGCTACAAGATTGCCTCCACACAACTGATACCACCTTGCAGTAGAGAGATAAGGTGCAGAGGAGCAATGAGATTGCGGGTTCCCTCCTCAGGGGAGTGATTGCCTTGACCCTGCTGGGGTAGGATATCCTGGCTTACCAGGTCCTAAATCTCCCTAGAGAAGAGTGGACAGACATGCTGCAGCCCACCACCTCGAGATGCTTAGCCTGCCAGAGCGATTCCTGCTTTCCAGAAGATAAAGCCATGCCTCCCATGCTCTCTAGGGCTGGAATAGACTCTGGCCACACAACAGAGCCATTGGTTGCCAACTATGATGGGTTGTTGTTCAAATCACAGAGATGTGAGTTTTGGAGGAAAAATCTGTAAGCAGCAAAAGCTGAGCCTGGTTCATTCACGTACATTGTTTTTTGTTTTCTGTTGCTCCATCGCCTCTCGCAGCTCCATGGCTTCCCTTTCCAAGGATGAGAGCTGGTCTGTCTTCTCCTGGAGCCTAAAAGGGAAGGATACAGGTATTTTAGCATCCACCTCTCTCCCAGGTAGTAAGGTGTCAAAAAGGGGACCACAGCCCTCCCTATTCCAGTCTGCTATGGGATCTACACACCACAGGAGGAGGAGGTGTGACTGAAAACCACAGCCCAGGAATTCTGGATGCTCACTGTCAGTCGGGGCATATGAAAAATCTACCCTCCATGCTTCAGCCTTCCTAAAGATGCTCAGTACATGGGCAATGGGCAACAGGCATGAATTGTGGCATGGAAAACTCCAGTTAAATGCCAGGAAAACTTTCTATGCAGGAGGTGGAAGATATAACCAAACGCTAGAAAAGGGACCCAGAGAGATGGTGAATCTCTACCCCTGGAAATATCTGAAAATACCGCTTAAAAACCTCCCCTGGTTGGCCCAGCTTTGAACAGCAGCTTGGGTAAGAGATATTTCACTCCCAGCACTGACACCACCAGAACCTCCCATTAGGCAGGAGCAGTAAGCCCCTGTGTGCCTGCCAGCAATTCAGAGCAGACTGGCTGATATTTGGGGCCAGCACTGAAACCAGTAAATATCTTAAACAGCTGTGTTGGCCAGGATTGACCTTGTCTTTCCTGCTTTGCAGTCCCCACAACTGCCTAGCAAAGAGAGCAAGAAGCCCTCACCCACAAGTCTCAGGGAAGCCTGGGACATATGGAGAGCAAGCTGGAGGTGTCGCAACAGCCTCCACATGCACTTGGACCCACCTTGACTGCAGTTGCTTCATTTCTGCTTCCTTGGCTGCCTGGAAGAGAGAAAGAACTTTCATTACCTGTCTTGGGCACGTGATACAAGTCAGCCCTTGTTACAGCATCCCAGAGCAGATACCAGTGCAAAGGCAGCATAAATACCATGTTAATACCAGGCAAAAATACTTGCTTAAGCCCCTCTCCTCCTCCCACCCAATTTAACAAGCACACAACCTGCAAGTTTCTGTCTTTTTCTGCCTCCCTCATCTGGCCTGCCTCCAGCAGAGCTTCGATGGATTTGATCCTCTCCAGGAGCTTCGTGTTCTCTAAGCTGGCATCCTGCAGCTTCCCTTTCACGTTGTCCAGCTCCAGCAACTTGCTTTTAACCTCTGTTTCAGAGCTCACCAGCTTGGCCTCCAGTTCTGTTGGAAGAAGGGATGAGAAATGCTGTAAGATAAATGCAAATCTGGAGACTCCCCAACTTGCCCAGGCTCTTGGGCAAAGAAGCCTCGGCCAGTGATGCTTTCCAGAGGCACAGAAAGGACAGGAAGGGAGAGGTATTGGAGTGGATCCCCTGCATCTTGCTCACACCAAACCTAGCATCCCAGCCCAGCCCCAGATCTTTATGTCCTGCCCTGATCAGCCCTGAAAGCTCCGAGTCTGCTCCACAGCTCTCCCTCCTGTTGATCCAAGGTCCTCACCAGCAATGCTCTGCTGCTGTCCTTTGGCCTTTTCCACCTCTGGTAACAGGCTTTTGTAGCTGCTCTGGGTTTTGCGGAGCTCGTCGCTTACTTCCTCCAGCCTCTTCTGCAGTGTCGCCTCCACCTCCCTTTGGGAAGCCTGCACATCAGGAAGAGAAGGCTTTCCATAGTGTTCCAGGCATCCCAGCCAATTTGAAGCTAAGCTCCATGTGTCACATGATGTTATTTTTAAGCTGTGCTTTGGGAGGTTTCAGTCATCTTTCCCCCACTCTCCCCCTGTGCATGAAGCATCTTGCCTTGTGCTCATGTTTCATCTTTTGCCAGCCCTCAAGTGAGAAGCAGACAACACCCAAGCACCTCAGTTCTGGGCCAAGACCATGCATGGCCATCTTCTTCTCCACAGAGCTAAGCTCTGAAAAAAAATCCTCATGCAGAGTCTCAGCCCAGCAGGAAGAGGCACTGCCTTGTGCTCAGTAGGATGGAGACACCCAGCCATGTGTTTCCACATATGGAAGATTTTTCTGTGCAGTTTGGGCCAGGGGAGACTTTAATTTTCCATTTTAGAAAGCAGTGAGGAAGAGGTCTGGCCAAGGCAGGCCCTTCAAGGGGGAGGGCAAAGGAGGAAGGAGGAGGGAAAGGAGTATACTTTGAATCAGCAGTTCTACAGGTAAGAGTGGCACCACAGCAGATGGACAGATGTTGCTTTGCATGGAGGGGACAGAAGGTAAATCAGCATCCCAGCCTCTGGATAAGTGATGTTTCCAGAACCTCTGAGAAAGCAGAGCTTCTCTATTTTTTTACAACTTTACCCCATAGACTCAACTCAAAGCTCAAGGGGTTATTACAGAGCACATTCTCACTAGCACCACAGCAAGATACCTTAAATACATCAGTGGCTTCAAAGTCTTTCAGCTACTATGATTTATTTAACTAGTATTAAGGCATGCAGCAAGCTGATAGTCCTGGAGAAGTTCTTCTAAAAACAGGCCTAGAAGCTGGTGTTGTGAGCCAGGAAGGCAGCTCTTGCCCTCATGCAAACAGTGTGCCCATGTCAACCATGTTACTTGACTGCAAAAGCAGCTGGGGCTAAAACCAAGCCACTGAAAAGAGATGTGCATCCCCAGGTACCTGAAAAATTAAGACCAAAGATACTGAAGGCCCCTTGTTCTATGACCATCTCTGAAAAAAACATTTTGGCATGTGCAGGTAAAGATCTGCACCCACCACAGCCCCTTCATAAAGAGGCCAATGCAATATGGAGACCATAGGACCTGCAGGAGGGACACATCACACCCCTCACCCTGTCTGCCAGCCTGGTGGAAAGAAGTGCAAATTCTCAGGTCAGTGGTACCCAGGATTAATGCACTCAGCTTTACTGAATCCCGGCAGAAGCCCTGTCACCACACCAAGAGGTGCTCTTTCCTGCAGGGACACATCCTGCCTGCAGGGGATGCATCACCTCTCCTCTGCAAGTCCTCGGAGACTACTTAGGAGTTGTTAAACACTCCGATAAACCCCAAACGCAGCCACATTCTGGTGATGACAAAAAAATGCCACAGGCTCTACCTCTTGCACCAAGGAGGGAGAGCAAGGGTCTGCAAAAGAACTGAGCAGATAAAGAGCACCCACAGCCAGTGGGTTTCCTCCCTCATCACCAGGTACCACCCACCTAAGCTTCTCCCCCCACACCTTCACACCAGGCTCATGAGCTTCACTGGTGAGCAAGAAGAATGGCTTCGACCGGGGCATTATGATCCTTGGGCTTTGCTGGTGGTGCTGCACAAAATGCACATGGCATGTGATAAAATGACTGGGAGAGACAACTAAGATGTTTGCAAGGCACCTTGCTTTCCAGTCACAGCTGCTCATCTCCCTCCAAGCTCTTCTTATGGCCAAAGAACACAGGATCCCATGCCCTTTAGCCAGCCGTCTCATCTCTATGCAAGAAGAGAGTTCAGCAGAGGCCGACTGACCTGCAGCTGCTCAATCTGCTTCTCAGAGGCCACAGCTTTGATCTCCCAGCTCTTCTTCTGATGCTCTTCTTGCTGCAGTGCCTCTGATTTCTCAGACAGCTCTTTCATCAGCTTGTTGCACTCTTGTCGTAGCTTGGCCAGCTCAGCATTTTGCCTGCACCAAGAGAAAACTGGGTTATTTCAGCCCACGGGCCAGTCAAGCATCTCTGATGTTACCACGAGGGGAAACACATCCTCCTATGGGCCTGAAACAGGACTTGAAACATCTTAACGGTTGCACTGGCCTGTTTCTAGGACACGCCTGGTCCTTCAAGGAGGGGGTGGAAAGAGCTGACAAATGGCTTTTCAAAAGCCACATTTCAATCACAGGAGACATTCCTTTCTCATGAAGTAGAGGACGAGAGGATGTACATTCCCAGACACAAGATGAAGTGCTCTAAAGCAGCTGGAGTCCAATCTGTAATTATTTTACCACTGTTAATCACCAGCCATTTCAGACTTTCTATAAAAAAGGAGCATGAAATTCCTCTGTCTAGCTCCTATTTGTCCTGCAGGCACCAGACAGGCCTCAGATCTTTGCAGCATCACTTCTGTCACAGAGCAAGTTGCATTTTTTTCCTCCTGAAATTTGAGAGTATGGGCTACCCTAAGGAAGGAATTCCCACTGCATCTTTTGGTCCCTTTGCCTTCTCTCTGCAGCCTGTTGGCTCTGGAATCATCGCAAGTTGCATTAGAGTCTTTCCTTTGGCCTCCCCCTTGGCATAGGTAATACCACACTCATTTCCCCTGACAGTCTCCCACAAGCCCTTTAGCAAGTTCTTCCTCATTCCCTGCTCTGTCTCCAGCCAGTTGGGATGTCTATGGAGATCCCTTCAGGAAAGGGTGTGACCAAGCCTGGCAGATACCCATCACCCAGGGTTCTGACAGAGGAGAGCCCCAGCCTCTTCCCCCTGTCCAGGCCTTACTTGCTCTCTGTCTGACTGGTGGCCTGGTTGAGGGCATCTCTCAGGATAGAGTTCTCTTGCTGCAAACGAGCCAACTGCGTGTTGGGGCCATTCTCCAGCTGCTCCTGCAGCGTCCGGATCTAGAAGATACAAACACGAGTTAATGCCAGCTTTACTCTCCTTTACTCTCCCTGTGAAGCCCCTTGTGATAAGCAAGACAGAATTGGATGTTGACAGCTCCCAAGGAATATGCTATCCCACAAGGATGCTCCCACATACCTCTGCTCCCCTGTGCACCACAGTCCAGGAGTATCATGGAATTTCAACCCTCCCCAGGGCTCAAGTCCCCTCACACACCTCAGTCTTCTCCAAAGGACCTCGCATATGCCACCCAAAGCCACGTGGCAGCCAAGAGAAGAAGCTGCAGAGCATAGCATGGGACTCACCTTGCCCTGGAGCTGCTGCGTTTCGCTGACATGGTCCTGGTAGCTGGCCTGCATGCGTGCCTGCACCGCTGCAATCTCCCGCTCACGGGTGAGCAGCTGCTCCTTCAGCTTGGCCTCCACTGCCACTGCCTTGGCCCGCTCTGACGCCAGCTCCTTCAAGGACAGAAGTCACCCAGTTAGTCCTCAGCATATGAGTTTCCCCACCGTAAGGGAACACGAAGTTGGTGGCCTCCTAGCTCAGAAGACATAGCTCAGCCCTTTCAAAGCTGCCCCCCTCTCCCCGTGCCCACCTATGCCGTTTAGCACTTACATTTCCTCCTGCATTTTGTTTTGGGCTCTGTGGCCACTGGATGCCACTGTTGTTCCACACTGGGACAGCTAAGAGAAAGGAGCGAGACAGCCTGGAATTTTAATTTTTTCATCCCCGGGAATCACCATCATCACACAAACTTTGGGGCAGGAAAGAGAAATTTAAAATTTAAAAATTTAAAATTTAAAATTTAAAAAATCTCTGCCCCTGGACTGAGGCAGGGATGCTGTGTTGGCCAGCTGGGCTGCCCACAGCACCTCAGCACCTCCAATGGTTTTGCCCTCTGCTCAGAATCGCTCTTGCTGGGTCCTGCCTAGTGCTCAGCCCAGCATGAGGAGGGTCTGCTCCAACGCCCAAAGAAAGAGGTGGAGACGGGGGTCTGAGCTGGGGAAGAGGGCTTTGAAAAGGTTCAGGCACCTTAAAAAGAGACAGACTAGTTCCTTCTCAGCTCAGGGGATCCAGGCAGAAACAAAAAGGGATTTATTTTCCTCCCTAAAGCAGCAGAAAGTTAGTGTTTCTCATGGGAAGGGCTCTCCCCTATTCCTCCTGCTGCTGCCAACAGGCCCTATGCTGCTGCGGCTTTTTGAGCTGGTGCCTCACTCAGGCTGGATGAGGACAAGGAGAGGAGGCCAAGAGGAGATCTTGTACCCTTTTTTGGGGGGAAAAACAGCCAACAGGTCTAAGGGACACCTCCAAGGAGGACAAAATGAAAGGAGTGAGAGGTACACCAGCATGACCACAATAAGCAGAGATCATGATGGGGATGCCCAGGAGATTGGTGTGGTGCTCACCTTGCTTAGTTCCCTCAGCTTGCTTCTGGCAGCAGCTGTGTCCTCCTGCTCCGCAGCAAGTTGCTTCTCCTTCTCTTCCAGCTGGCGTTTCAGGACAGCAACTGGGTCACCTTTCTGCGTGGCCTGCCAGGGCAGGGTGTCACATCAGTGGGATCACCAATTCCAGACCCATCCCATTCACTCCACACATGCAATATCATTTTCAGGGGAAAATTCAGCTTCAGTCTCCAAGGCTGACCCTCAGGGCCAGCCTGACCAAAACCAGAGTGCTCTCCCTCCCTTTTTCACCTCCCAAGGCTTGTCAGAGCACTGGGTGACCATGATGGTGCTGGCAGCCCTACCGTGTGCCAGGTGTCCTGGACAATGCCTGCCTTCTCTGTCAGGATCTCGATGAGCTGCTGGGCCTCCCCCTCACTGAACACCATACTGCTGAGGGTGGACACAAGCGTCTTGTAGGGCAAGTAGATGGGCCCATCCGAATCTGTGGGTGCTAAGAGAGGAAAGAGGAAGGGCTGGGATCACACGAGCCAACAGCAGAGCTATGTAGCATCATCTCCGCTGGCTTCAGTACCAAAAATGCCATTTCAAACCAACATGAGAAGCAATGGAAACAACCCTCACCACAGACATGTGCTTCTTGAGCCAGCTGTCATCTCTGCCTGGTTCTACTACTTGTCCCAGCATCCTACCACCATCCTCAATCAACATTGTGATTCCCAGAAGGAACTGGGCATGCTTTGTCAGTGCCAAGGATCAGAAATGTGCTGGGCATCAGAAGCTGGATTTCACTGGGATACAGCCTTGCTGGGGGATGAAACCTCATGCAGCAGTGCCAGTGATGGAGAGTTCAGAAAGGTCATCTCTCTCCTTTTGCTAGGCAGTTTTATTCCAGGGAACATGACTCTAACTCTCCCCTTACCCTCCTGATAACCAGAGAAAGCCAATGAGCATAAACAATCATCATGCTGTTGTAGGACCATGGTGCGCATGGCCACAATGGACTGAGGGTGGTGGGCAGTGGTTTAGGAGTTCCTGCACAATATCTATGGCCCAGTGGTCATATTATTTGCCTAAAAAATCCCAGAAGAAAAAGCACTTCAGACTCCACTAGCTCCAACGCCTCTAAAGACATTAATACCAGGGTCTCTTGAACAGAGCTCAAACCTTGCAGGCAGCAAGGTCAGAGAAGGAGAGGAAGAAGGCATTGGAGTAGATATCCCCCTGCAACCCAGGAGTCCATGCAACCCAGTAGGAACAGGTTCATCCTGAAGGACTGCACCCCATGGAAGGCCCCATACTGGAGAAAGGAAAAGGTGTGAGGAGGAAGGAGCTGTTACGGACTGTGCACAGCCCTCATCCCCTGCACCCCTCATGGATGGCAGGTAGAACAGCACTGAAGATGTGAAACTGTGCCCGGGAAGAAGGGCCAGGGGAGTGAGGGAAAGTGTTGATTTAGTTTTTCCTCTGTTTCTCATTTTAATTGGAAATAAATCAGATTAGTTTTCCCCAAGTCAAGTCAGTCTTGCCTGTGACAGTAACTGCTAAGTAATCGCTCTTTCTCTATCTTGACGTAGGAGCCTCCCCATCTTATTTTCTCCTCCATCCTCTCAAAAGGGGGCAGTGAGAGAGTAGCTGGGGGGGCATCTGGCAGCGAGCCATGGCAGACCCACTACAGCAATGTTGTGGCAGAGCCCACAAACACATTGTTTGCTGCTGGCATCTGGTAAATCCATTTGAGGTGGCAGCTCTGAGGGCCAGGGATCAGCAAAGTCTCCCCAGCAGCAGACACTTCCCAGCAGTGTAGCCTAGTGCAACCTTGACACTCTGGCTCATGCTTTACTCACAGAGGTGACAGCAGGGATGCAGGACAGCACATCACCTCCCTTGTATGGGTCCTGCTGCAGCACAGATGGGGTAACCACATGCAATTCATGGGAGAGCATGGCTCCTGCTGTCACAGCTAACAGCCTGGGATCCCAACACACACTGACCACTTGCAAGCAAGCTTTTGTCTAATGCAGGAGGCTAAAAAACAAACCATATAAAAGAAAAATACCCCACACTGCTCTTGTCAGTTTTCCCCTCTGTTTCAGTGCTGAGCACCTGTCTTTGAAGACTTTGAACACCCATTTTTATCTGCCATGGGAGAATTTGTTACTTCTACCTTTGAGGAGGAGAGGTCACAGTTGCTAAAAGCTCCCCTTGGTGAAACTAAAGCCAGATTCATGAAGTAAGCACTGCTGAGAGCTTCCCTTTCAAAAATCATATAAAAAACTAAATTATCACTCTTGGCTTTTAAGACATGCAAGACTGGCATTCCATACCCAAGAGTGGATGTTTGGAGAAGAAAGAAAAAACCCTCCAATTTAACAATTGTTAAGAGTTTATCTCCTACCCACATTCCCTTGGCTGCTACAGCTTGGAACTGGGGTCATGCTTTCTAGTATTAGCAAAACGCTGCCTCCAGTTCCCCTAGCACCATCCTTGTGATTCCCTCCAGTGGCAGCAGCAGCTCAAACAGTTTCAAACCTCATCACTATGTGGAGATGACCTTTAGTAAAATCTTCTCCGCAGAGGGACAGATACAAGGATTTTAACTTGGTGACACTTGGTGACCAGTGCCCACAAAATGTGCTGAATAGCAGGCATCCTTCCAAAACATGGATGTGAAAATTGCCAGGTTACACAGCAGCCTAAGGATGGAGATGCTGAGAAGGCTAGTAAGTAGAGGTATCTTTTTTCTTTTTATTTGTTTTTTTTTTTTTGCAAATAATCAGAGAAAGGAAATCTATGTGCTCCACATCACATCGTTGATAACATCTGAGACATTTCTTCCATGAGCCTGTATGGAAACATTTCTGATGCTGAAAACACTCACATTTTTAGTGCCTATAATTATCACTTCACCAAAAATAAATGCCAAATTGTTCATGTTGGTGCAATGAGAAGCAAGAATCCTGCCACAAAGATGTTTCTCCCTTCCCTAAGCCTACTTACAACCTAGACAGATCAGGACCACTTTCTTTCATCTCTTCCCCCTTCAAGACAAGCTTGAAAGATGACAAGCAAGTTTTCCCTTCCCTATGACATATCCGAAGTCACTTCCCTCTAACCATTCCACAGTCAATTCCCTGCGGTATAAAATGCCTTCAATCCTCTCTACTCCAACAAGGTGGTTCTCAACTATATTGAACGATGAGGAAACTGTATTGGATACCAACGTCCCCATAAAAGAGTGGTAGTGCTTTTAGTAAGCAGGGATGGAGGAGGAAAACACATAATCTTGGATTTCCATGTCAGGCACATGTACTGCCCTCTCTCAAAGAAGAGATCTGCTTAGACACCCCCAGCACAACAACAAATCCAAATAGAATCTGTAACTCTTCAAAACCTGTGTGCTGGACCAAAGAGGCTTGCATCAAACACAGTTACCTGATGCAGGAGGCAGCACATTAGAGAGTGAAAACAAGTCAATAAACTCTTGCCTTCAATTCTACTTCCACTCAGAGAGAACTACAGTTCAGTGCGGGCTTTTCTGACCCACCTACCCTTGATACACGTGGTCCAGAGACAGCCTTTTAATAGCTGCCCTGTTTCCACCACTGAAGATGAATGAAAATATCTCAGGGTATGGTAGCTTAGTTTCAACAGCACCAAGACAACCTGCTGGCTCACTTGGACATCCGCAGAGGAATTTGGCCTTACCTGGCTCACTCTTCTTCTTGGAGCCACCCCTCTTCTTGACAGGTCCATCATGCTTCTGCTCCTCATGAGTTGTAGGGGCATCAGTTTTCTTGACAGCAACAGAGCTGATGACTGGAGCAGTTTGCTGTGAGCCAACTGGTGGCACGGCCACAACAGGGACCTCCTTAGGGGTCACCTCCAAGACAGGAGAACTTTTGGGGACACTGACAGGAGGTGAAGCCAACACTGGGCTAGGAGCAGGCTCTACCTTTGCCACCTTCTTCTCCTTCTTTCTTTTCTCCTTAGGTGACGGAGCAGGTTTCTCCTTTTCCTGGGGGGGCACTGTCATTGCTGCCACTGGAGACTCCACAGTTACAGGCTTAGGCACCACTGCAGGCACCACTGCAGGCTCAAGAACCACATCCTTGGTAGAGTTTGTCACCTCCTGAGTCACCTGTTGTTCTGGAATCTTTCCATTAGGCTTCTCTTCCTTTTTCTTTGCTTTTCCTTTTTTCTCAACAAGTTTCTCTTTCTTCTTTTTCTCTGTTTTCTGTTGCTGGGTCTTCTCAAGCTCTTTGCGTTGCTTGGCTAAGGCTTCCTCATAAGACGTCTCCTTCATGGAGAAGGTGGACACCAAGAAGATCCCAATGGCTGATATCACCATAAAACCTCCAAAGACCATAACACCCAGTGTCTGAGGGTCATACATGTCCATCCTGCCTTATTCTTCTGTTTCTGCAAGACATAAGGACAGCAGTTAATGGGGAGAAAAGAAGAGACACAGCAACCTCTCTGAGCAGGGAGTTTCATATGGACATCCATGTCTCCATGCACTGAAAAGACAAATGCTCAAGATTCACTTAACACTGGTGAGGGCAACCTGCCAATACATCACTGACTTTATGCTTCTCCACTACATTGCCTATGCACAATGGTCCAGTTGTACCAGAGCAACTGATTTAGGTGGCTGCAACAACCTCCAGAAGAACCAAAGAGGGGGAATAAAAACCAAGGAATACACTCAGAGACAGCCATAACATGTCAATGGGATGGTTTTGCTTGACCCTAGGCAATAACTACAGCACTGTGGAAAGACACATTTTCAGACTATTTAGTGCAGGCTGGCCAAGATCTGGGCTCTTGCTGGAGCACCCAGCCTTTTCATTGCACCCAGATGTCCACCCAGGTTTCAACTTTGGAAGAAAACATCTCCCAAGGAAGAGAAAGCATGCACAGAAGCACTTCCACCAGCTTTGCAGCATCTCTGGTCTTCTCCCTCTGCCACCTGCAATGTGAGGCAGTGCTGGCTTCTGCTCAGGTCAGAGGGGAGGACATGTGGTGACTAGACCCACATCCTGCTGGACAGCTGCTACCAACAACAACAGACAACCCAGCAACAATGCTGCGTGTACACGTGCTACCCAGAAAACCAAGTCACAACCATTTCCCTGAGACGCAAATACCAATAAAACCCATAAGTTCAAGCTAAATATATATTTTTAAAAGTCATTAATTGTTTCATATCCCAAACAGATGCATGTGGGAGGAAGTGTGACTTGCAAAGGGAGCACTGGATGTGTCCTTTCTCTTTCCATGTCTGCTATTAGCTGGTGGGCAAACAGTCCTTCCCAGCTTTCTATGCAGCCTCAGTTTCTCCACATATAGCAAATGGAGCACCAACAGAGACCATAGTGCCAGCTTGGAAAGCTGTCAGGCAGTGTTCAGCCACACATAGAGAGAGATGCAACTGTCTCCACTCTTCTTAAGCACTCACTGAATCCCATTCACAGTTGTGAAGCCAATCTCTTCCCTGCTGTTCCACACACAAGTTTCTCCCATTGGAGCAACACTTCCATGTGTCGAGGCTGAAGTCAGGCAGGTAATCTGCAAAGGGACACATTCCAGGAGCTACCACGTTGCAGTTTCTCATCACTGCATATCAAAATGTATCTGGGAAAACACAGAAAGTCCTGGGCTATCAAAAGAACCCATCCCCACACTTAATTGTAAACATTATCGAATCTTTCTTTGAGAGCCTGTGGG
>VZTY01027270.1:0-41944 GCA_013400935.1 Turnix velox | reverse complement strand
TCACACTTCTCTTGATGCTACCCTGGATTTAGTAGGCCAATTGCTGATTAATTATGTATTTTTCAGTTAATAAACCTCTTCACTCTTGAAATGGCTTAAACTATGTGAACTGGGCAGCTTTTCCCTGTGGCTGCTCTTGAGCATGAGGTAAGTGCAAGAGAAGTGACATGCCCTTGGAAGCACAGGCAGAGAAAGAAGGTATTTTCTGACAGGCAGAAAAGAAGCAAAATCCCTGCATATTTGTATCCCTTGCCTTCCACTCTGCAGTCTTTCAAGGTTATCTGCTTTTATGAAGATGATTTGTAGAGAACTTGTCAAGATGAACATCTCTAAGCACAGTCCATCTTCCTCCTGCAGGCTTGTCAGCAGGAGTGAGGTCTGGGAGTTGTACTGAAAATCATTTTGGAAGGAGGCAAATCAGGGCAGGAAAGAGACACCAAAACTGGGAGCCATAAGATACCTCATATACCCTGGGAAAATTGAATTTCAATTTGCAGTCACTCTAACTTTTGGACAAACAGCCAGGAAAGCCACAAGACAAACTCCTATTAGCTCTGAGTAGGTCCCAGCATTGCAGTCCCAGGATGTACATATGGAAGAGTCACTCTGACCATAAAACACACAGATTTAACAGCAGTACTGAGAGGAAAAACAATCTCCTTCACAGCAGAATGGAACATTAGCAAAGAAAAGCTACCCTAAAATGAGAAAGCTTGTTAAAGAGCCATTAAAGGGAGAGGGTAATGAAGTAAAATGCTATTAAAACATGTTATACTAGAAACTTAGGCCCTGAGGGGACCATTCCCACACCTCAGAGCTGGTGTAGATGAACATAAGAGTAAAGGAGGGCATTAGTAGTGTGGAGAAAAACCCCTACTCTTAAAAATGGAAGTGATATTTACTTAAGGGGATGATAACAGATTGTAGCAAATTAAATATCAATGAACAACAGAGCAGAAGAAAAAAAAAAAGATAGAGGAACAATTTGGTAAAGGAAAAATGTTAATAATCAAAATTTCTTCATACATAATAGAGTTTGAGAGAGTCAGCAGAATGAATAGACATGGAAGGTTTATTCCAAAAGAAGGTGTGGAATTTATCACTGTCGTAGAAAGGAGGAGAGAAGTGTGTCAGTCAGAGTGGTCAACCGCAGGCATTCCAGAAATCAATAAGTTGAATCCAAACCTCTGTTTTTTTAAAACTAATTGAGATTTGTGAACTTGCCAAACTTCTGAGCAAATACCTGGATGCTTGACCCAGCCTCAGAATCGGAAAATAAAAATGGTTAATGTGGTAGCAGTGTCTCAAAAGGTGATATGGGTTGGTGTGGGAAAGGCAATGCATTTACTTTCAACTTCAGCAACCAGCCAGATCAGAAAGGAACTGAAATGAATGGAATTAATACATATTGATTAAGTGTAACTTCTGGGATGAGTCACAGGAGTGTGTTGTAGAACTCTACGTGCTTTCTGAATATGGTAAAGTGAACCTGTCAGTCTGGAATACTTGGGGTTAAACAAAAAAGGTTGACAAGGCCTTTCAACAAGAGCCACTAAATGACTTTTCCCACTATTATCCAAGCTAATTTTTGCCTCTATCTTGTTGTAACTACATATATTAGTAAATGAGTACTGCTGCAGTTTATTGAGCATCTCAAAAGAGACAAGGTAGGACTTGTTATGCTCAGCAGATTCACAAATGATAAAGGAAAACAGGCAAATAACGAGGGAAGAAATTTTGCAAAGGATATGGAATTATTAAGGATAGCTAAGTCTAAAGGTGCTATGCAGAAATGAAGGAAATTCACAGACTGGGTGAAGACCAGACAACATTTAGAGCTGATAAATCATGGAATGGTTTGGGTTGGAAGGCACCATCTATTTCCAACTCCCCCTGCCATGGGTAGGGACACCTCCCAATGGAACAGGTTGCTCAATCCCTCATACAGCCTGGCCTTGAACACCTCCAGGGAGGGAGCATCCACAATCTCTCTAGGCAACCTGTTCCAGTGTCTCACCACCCTCACAGTAAGGAACTTCCTTCTGTCCAGCCTAAATCTCCCCTCTTCCAATTTGCATCCATCACTCCCAGTCCTACCATCATGTGTCCTATTAAAAAGTCCTACCCCTGCCTCTCTGTAGGCTCCCTTCAGGTCACTATGAGGTCCCCCCTGAGCCTTCTCTTCTCCAGGTGGAATAACCTCAACCCCCTCAGCCTGTCCTCCTCAGGGAGGTGCTCTGCCCCTCTGGTCATCTTTGTGGCCCTCCTCTGGACACACTCCAACAGCTCAGTGTCCTTCTAACATTGAGTACTCCAGATCTGGGCACAGTACTCCAGTTGGGGCCTCACCAGAGCCAAATAGAGGGGCAAAATCACCTCTCTTGACCCGCTGGTCACACTTCTCTTGATCTAGTCCAGGTGTTGTTTGGTCTTCTGGGCTGCATCTACATGGAAAGAACAGGAACTCTTAGTCTAGCTCTCTTTCATTTATGGTAGACACATAAGCACAGTATTAGCACACAGAAATGAGCCTTTGGGGTCACTTGTGGCAGTTGTCTAAAAGCGATAATGTAATTTTTTTGTCAGTAGGGTGCGTGCACAGTGCTGCTGCGTCAGAAAATTAAATTAATTGTTCTGAGAAAACACAAATAACAAAATCCATCCAGATGGGTGGTTTGAAACACCAATCCATCCAGAAAACATAAAATCCATCCAGATGGGTGGCTGTAATATATTAATTGCTTCCAAAATATTTTTCTTTGGGGGGGGAATAAATAAGAAGAAAAAAGAGCCAGGATTTGGTTCAAATTAATTAAAACAGGATGCCAAAGTCACCAGTGAAGTTTAGACTTTCTTGTTGTCTTCAATAAACCTTTCACTTTTGATTCCAAAGCTCAATTGGTGATGTCATTCTCAGCTCAGCGCTGCACTAACATTAGGATAGCTGAGTAGTTGCATTGAGATTTACCACAAAGCAATAAGCAATATTACTGCTGAATATTCTTGGAAGGATTTGCCTTCAATTATTATTCTTTGATTCTTCTCAAACTGCTTACTCATATACCTTCAACCAGCTCCACTGAATGACCTAAAAATGCCATTTTGAGATGAACTACAAGAGTTGGAAAATATGAGTTTCAGGTTGTTTGGGTTTTTTTTTTTTTCAAAAGAGAATTTTTTCAATTCTGAAGAAGGTTTTCAAACAGGGACACTGTACTGAATTATCCATAACACCTTGCACCTCAGATTTCCCTTATGCATTCTTAATTGTGTGCCTACTTTTGGGAGGTCATTTCTCTATCATTATTTTGCCTCTTCCTATGGAGATGTACTCTGGCTTTAATATATCTCAAGTGATTAAATCTCTGCTTCTACCTGCCTTCTTGGAGAACTGTGAAGCTTACTGTATTTGTTTGTATTGTGGTTGTTCCTTTTTCCCTTCACATTGCTAGCAACAAATACCATTTGTAGTAGTATGAGTGAGCTTTTTTTTTTCTGTAGACAACAGAAATGTCCTTCTTATGTTCAGGGTTCCAGAACTGGACATAATACTCCAGAAAGGGCCTCAATGCTAAACCCACAACAAGTCTTTGCACATTTACTCCCTGCTGCTGGGTGGGAGTAAGTTTTTCAACAGGCTTAAATGCTGAGTAGTTTTTTTCCATGGGAACATAAGGTCTTCAACTCTACAGCAGGGTAGTCCTCACACCTAACCCAACACAACCTGCAGGCTGCTGCTCTCTCTCAGCTGCTGCCAAGTTGTGGCTGGTACCCAATGTTCCACTGCGAGCCTGGGGAGGGCATCCTGACAAGGATCAAGGACATCAGGAAATGGAGACCCAGTTAACCTTTGACCATTGTAGTGGGAGACTTGGGCAGGATAAAAGCATGACTCAGGAACACACACATTGAAAAGGGACCAGGTGGGATGAATTATGTTGGAAAAGAATTGTTATAGCAACTGACTATGAATAAGTGCCAAGTGAAAGCTGTTGTGCTGAGTCCCCAAACCACTAGCATTAAACTAAATAGGCAGAACAAATCAAGCAAGTCTCTTTGAAATCTGTTTGGCATAAAGGCACTTTTTGCTGTGGTAGTTAAATCCCCAGGAAATTATTTATTTTGAATATCAGACAATTAGTTTCTTAACAAACTTATTTAAAATGCCACTTTGAGGCATCTGAAGGCTTTTTACAACAAGTTGACTGCAGCACATTACTTTTAATAATTTTTAGAAACCTTACAGAGAAAAAATGTTAGTAGGGCACCTTCTTTGCCAAGGAGGCAATTCAATCAACCAAAAATCTTTATGAGAATATAATCCCCCTCTTATCCATGTTCACATGGAGTAAATGAAGAGAACTTAACAAGGTTCAGAAGGTGCTTTGCTGAAATTTTGCTCTTAAGCAGCTTTATCACACACATTTTATGTTTCCTACAGAAGGTCTTACGTGTGTGCTAAACCAC
Source organism: Turnix velox (assembly GCA_013400935.1). Lineage (NCBI taxonomy): Eukaryota > Metazoa > Chordata > Aves > Charadriiformes > Turnicidae > Turnix > Turnix velox. Next base: position 37,477 of record VZTY01027270.1, on the reverse strand, counting down.
AGGGCAACAAAAGGAAGTTTAATCATGTTGTTTTCCCTTAGGTTTTAGATTTTGAAGAAGAATATGCAGGCTTTTTACTTCTCTAACTCAAGCTTTTGAAAAAAAAAAAAAGACAGTCTGTGCACCTGGTGGGATTTGAGTTATTTGGACCTGGGCCAGTGCACATCACAGTTGTACTTAGTCAGGGCTTGTGAGAAGCTGCTCAAAATGGTGAAAAGCTTTCCTAGGGAGAGAGTAGTACTATGTCTTAGGATGGTTTCTTAAGCAAGCATGGTAATATTTTGCTATTCCACATTACATTGAGGTTGAAATGTCCAAATAATACAGAGTCTGGGAGGGCTTTAAAACCTACTGTTGACCAAAAAGTGATTGCTGCCTTGCTCTTCAACCATATTTTGCCTCCCAGGAGAGCAGACATTAGCAATCATCTTGGCAGAGGAGGAGAAGGCTTTTTGGTGGGCAGCACGGTGCTGTGCAGAGCTCAGGTTGCTCCTCAGTCCTGGACACCATCTCTTTTCAATCCATGTTTTCTGTCTGTTGTGGCAGTGGCCACGATGGAGAACCCAAAGCAATCTGAAGCTCATTTCTGCTGAGGCTGTGCAATGGGAGAGCAGACTGGATTTCTTCCATGAGGAAGATGTGTGCTCTGTGTTGGTCACTGCAGTTTCACAGTACCACTGTGAAGGTGGCATAGCCTCACCAGTTAGTGATGACTTTCAAATATGTGAGAAAAGTGGCAGTGGGGCAGATTTTGTAATGAATATCCTCTACAGGAATATGGCAACCACATGGACCCACAGGATTTGCTGATAACTTGACTTGTTCTTTTATTCTCATTACTCTGCTCATCTCAAGATACTTCAAGATTCTCAATACCTGAAGGGGGCCTGTAGAAAGGCTCAGGTAGGACTTTTGAATAGGATCCAGAATGGCAGGACAAGGAATAACGGATGCAAATTGGAAGAGGGGAGATTTAGTCTGGAGACAAGAAATAATTTCATTACTGTGAGGGTGGTGAGATACTGGAACAGGTTGCCCAGAGAGGTTGTGGATGCCCCCTCAAACCCTGGAGGTGCTTAAGGCCAGGCTGGATGAGGCATTGAGCAACCTGGTCTAGTGGGAGGTGTCCCTGCCCATGGCAGGGGGGTTGGAACCAGATGATCTTTAAGGTCCCTTCCAACCCAAACCATTCTATGATTCTATGAGTTATTGTGCAAGTCAGATCTAAAAATTAACATCAGAAAATTTCTTAAAGCATATGCTCCTCTGGGCAGCAATCTGTTCTGTGTTTCTATAAAGCATCCAGTACTCTGCATTGAAAAGGTTTAAGTTCATTTGTGACAAAACCTGAGACTTTATATTTCTGAAATTCTTTCTTCTGCTTTTTACTGACAGTTTCTCTGGTGAATTAACTCACACTGAAAATTTTCATTGTGTCTTTTCAATCTACTTATAACTTCAGGCTAAAGAAATTATAGGTGCTTTTGGAGAATAGCTTCATGTTTGATCCTGTCTGCATTTTGGATCTTTCGGGATATATGGCAATTACTTTGCTCCTCTGACTAAAAATGGATATTCACTGATAATATGGCATTTCTTTCTGGTCCATGACAAATACAGGGATCACCAGCATTGCTGAACCTCTTAACGTTCTATCAGTACAGTGACATTTTAACTGTGTTTTGGAGGATGAATGAAATTTTACTTTGCTAGGAGCAACAAAGTTATTTCGAATTCATCCCATCGGGAACTTTTCAAGACTGGTTACCAGGAAACCAACCTACCAGCTTTGATATAGCAGTGCGTCACCATAAATCCCTTGAGAGCAAGCTAGTCACCAGAACAGCAAGTGATTGTCACTGCTAGAACCAGCTTCTCAGAAGCTCTGACTTCTGATTGTACTTTGGGCTCCAACCTGTTGATCTTTTTTAGAGAGTCCTGTTCTTTCAGCGGGTTCTTGCTTCCCTTGTACCCATAACAACCATCTTCAAGGTCCACACATTCACTGCAGTTCCTGCAAATTAGTATCTTTCTAAAAGAAAGAAGGAAATCCTAACAGAGAGCTGACATTAAAGGTCTGCCCCTCCTATAGTGTGAAGGACAGTTTGAACATTTTACAACTCACATTTTCAACGATTTATTTAAAAATTCTCACATCAATTGCTGCTGTTTTACAGGAGGTTCCACAAAAATATGAGAAAAAAATCTTTGTCAGGGTGAGGGTGACAGTACCGTGGCACAGGCTGCCCAGAGAGGGTATGGGGTCTCCTTCTCTGGAGACATTCAAACCACACCTGGATGCCTTCCTGTGTGACCTGATCTGGATGTTCCTGTTCCAGCAGGGGGACTGGACTAGATGATCTCTTGTGGTCAATTCCAGTCCCTGTCGTTCTGTGATTCTGAGTTTTATCTCCATTTTCACAAGGCAGTGGCCATGATAGATAGCATCAGTATAATTTTTGGAAGGATGCACAGCTCCTGAGCAGTCTTTCCTCCAACACTGCAGGGTTTTTTTCTATCTGCAGGGGAACTTTTTGTAGCTTTTGCCATCACAAAAATTTTTTCACCTGCCTTCATTTTGGATATTTCCCTCTTCATCCTTTCTACCTTCGTGTCTACATGCCAACCCAACTGTAAAATTGAAAATATTTAATTTTAAACTGTTCTTGTGTTACTGGTGTCATTCTTCTAGGGAAACCCAGCAGAGAAAGCAGAAAGCTTGTTTTTCTGCTGCCAGCACTTGCATTAGAAATTCTCTGCCAGTGGGTTTATGAACAACATTCTAGGGTGCCACTTGGGGCAGAATAAACCAATTGAAGGAGGGAATATAAAAATAAAAAAAAATAGACTCTTCTCAGAAAGCTCTACAGCTTTCTGAGCCAAATATTTGATAAGATTTGAAATATTCAGCTAACTCCTATTCTTCCTGTCTGCATTGTACCCCCAAGTATTTTAATGCACCAGGAAATAAAAAAGTATGAGGCTGAACAACAGTGAGAGATGAGGTTTTGAGAGTTTTTGAGGGTTTTCTTCTGAGACTGTCTATTGCAAGTAGAAGGGCACTTGATAAAATGGATACCATTAACTTTTCCAAAGACCCTTCAGAAGAACATCCACATGGAAATTGAAGTTAGTTTGGAAGTGCAGCCATCATTGCCTCTAATTCAAACATCCCTGAAGAATAAAAGCTGAGTAGTTTCTGAGATCTGTGTTTGATCTGCCCATGATGGGTTTTCACAGTGTTTATAAACAGTGTATATGTAGCCTGCAATGTTATTGATAAAGTTGTTATAACAGATGTACACATCCACTTTTAATAAATTACAGTCCTTAAAGAAAAATAGGGCAAATAACAAGCAGTAAGAGTGACGAATATTCTTCTACAGGTGGGTTTAGTGTCACAGAGCACACAAAGGAGAAAGAAAATCCAAAGAGAAAATAAATTAAAAGATTGATTGAGATTTTAAAATAAATTCACTGCGGGTTTTTTGATGAAATGTGATCAACTATTGTTACAGCACATTGTTCTGGTGATGAATACAATTCCAAACAAAAATAAAATCTGAGGAGAAACAAGAAGTAGAGCTAAGTTTTGAGCCCATTAATATGAAATATAAAATTCCTAATGATTCCCTTGAGGCAAGCATTCAGTCCAGAAGTAGCTGTGCAATGGGTAGGACAGCAAATAGGCAGGTATGAATTCTGCTGTGATAAATTACTCTCAAAGGCAAAGGATATTTTTCACCTGAAAAACAATGGTGCAATTAAAACCCAGCAGAGATTAATGTTTAAGTGCAGGATTTAGAAAAAAAGCCCCATACTAACACTCTATCAATCTTTGTGAATGTACAACACAGTGGGTTAGCAGAAGTGTTTAAAATAAAACATTAAAACAATTGCTGAATGCAAACCAAACAAGAATGATTAGTTTATTTTTTCTTAGACAAAGACCAAAGGAGAAATAAGACTGCAGTGTGTCAGGTTTAATTTAGCTCAAACTTTCTGGCTGTGACTTTAAATTTAAAAAAAAATCTTTAAACCTGAAAGATTGACCACAATTGTCTGGGCCTGATTTTGCTCCCACTTTAGTCTTTCTCTTGGCAGACTTTTCCTGTGTCAGAGGAGGCATTTTGAGCCATTTTACCCTTCTTTACTTGGAAAATCTGGTGCAGGTAATGTGGAAAGTGGTTATAAGATTAACTAGAAGTAAAAAGACCTCTAAGCCGTAAGAAAAATATAGATATTGATATGTGAGGTGAAGACCAAGAGCAGAAAGAGTGATGAATAGAGGAGAGGAAAAAGAAGACCAAAGGGGAAAAAAGACTGGGCAGTGAAAAGAATCTTACCTGAAGATTTCTATAAGTTTGAAGTACAAGACATTGCACTTACGTGAATCTGATTGTTGTGATTCTTGGCTGTTAGTGAAAAGAGCAAATGGACAGTATTATCCACTTATTAGTGGATAGTTCCAACCTCTCTGCCATGGGTGGGGACACCTGCCACTAGACCAGGTTGCTCAATGCCTCATCCAGCCTGGCCTTAAACACCTCCAGGGAGGGGGCATCCACAATCTTTCTGGGCAACCTGTCCCAGTGTCTCACCACCCTCACAATAAAGAACTTTTGTCCATTCTAACAAGGTACAAGAGTTTTCTGGCTGGAGCTAAGCTGTTTGTTGTTAAGGATCCTTGTTAATGCTGTCCTGTGCTTGAGAAATCTAAAAACATCAGCCTTTTAATTTTTCCTTTCATAAGAACAGTGATTATTTTGATCAGCTGCTATTTAGGAATAATGTAAAGAACACCCTGTCAGCCCAGTCCAGCATGTCCTGAATTTCACCGAAGTGAAAATGGGACAAATCTGACAGTTGCTGTGGATTTTTCTGGTGCTTATCTCACTTGTTTTCTTCTGCATTTTGATTTGTTGAAGAAGAGCTACTGATGATTTAAACACAGATGCCTAAGTGTGCCTTCCTTCTGTGCCTGAATGTCAGAGAGGGAAATGTTCACTCGTGTAAAGTTAAAATGCGTTCCATCCATGGATAGATAATTTTAAATCCGAGGGTACTTATTTTATATATGCCAGCATTCATCTGTGAGCATCTGCCTGCATCTTGAAAGTGCAGTTTAGATGGAAAATATAAAGGAAGTGTCTCCCACGTTGCTGGAATTTTAACTCCTAACAAATCCCCAACCCAGCTTAACCTCAGCAGCTGATCTCCTGCCAGCTCCAGTGCTAGAAAAATGAAGTTTTGCAGTCTACGGAATGTGACACCAGGCTCTCTTGTCTTCTCCCCAGCATCTCTTCACTTCTGAAAGTTCAGTGTGTTAAACAGAGGAGATGGTTTTCATGCAGACAAGTTTCTTTAAGGACCTGGAAGCAACTATTTGCTCTTCCCTGTCTGACAGATTCTCCCTTTTTTTTTTCCTCCCTGTTACCATCACTTCTTCTTCCAAAGGTCCAATGATGCAACACTACTGAAAGCTGCATAAGCTAGCTGAAAACAGAGAGCTGCTCTACAGTGCATCTAAAACATCTGTGAAAGATGTTTAGCATGTTACTTTTTCTACCATTCAATGGAGATCAATGAAGAATGATGCCACTCCTACTGAACTGCATGCTGTGGGTCTGTTTCTCAAAGGGAAACATTTCTTCTGTATGCTAAAGCAAAACTGTAATTCAATAAATTCTGTTGCTGTTTAGAGCTACAGAAAGCTCTCGGCCCACTTGCAGTTAGACTCCAAAGAATGATTTGTCTCCTGAGGCTTGATGCAAAATCAGTTCTGTAACAAGCCATGGAAGAAACCTAGATGTGGGCTTGTAACTAGTATTGCAATCACAGTCTCTTACAATGGTTGACAATCTTCTCTGTCAGTTACAAATTGTCTTTGAGTCCCAGTAGGACATACTAGAAGAATACAAAATCAGCCTCAGTAACCCCCCAACTCCCAAATAAAACAGGCTCCATCAGGATGCAGAGAAACAGAGATATCAAGAGGAAATACTTGTAATTCAGACAGAGCATTTCTATGAGTACCAGTCTAGGTATCAGTATGATATGGCAATATTTTGTCTCCAAAATGCAGGCTCAGACTTGTCTGGAAGACATAATTACTTCCGTGATTCTTCACTGTTAGAAGGTGATAAAGATCTTCCATTCCCATCTCTAGAGTCTAGTTTTAAATCCCTGCAAAATCAGTTGGTCTCTATTGATCAGCTTTACTGGAGTTTAATGAAGGTGCTTATAATAAATTACTGTCCCTGTTCTGTTTATCTCCTGCTTGTATGTGACACTACAGACTGTATTAGAGCGAACCAGGACTCACAAACACTGGCTTCACTGTCTTGAGGAGAGGCAATGTGAATGGCTCCAACATTCATACAGGTCAACTCAAGAGCCACTTGGCAACTGTGGAAAAGTAGTTTCCATTTCACAAGCAGGTTCTTCCACATGCAGGCTGTGCTATCTGCTGGCCCAGCAATCTCTTCCCATTTGTCTCTTCCTGATAGCATCAGTGGAAAGGAATGTATTACATACACATACATTTAAAAACAAACTTCCAAACCCCTTGAATGCTGAGAAATAACTTTCTGTCCCCAGGAGAATACTTATTTTTAACCTATACACCATGTGTCAGTGCTCCCTTCTTCTTTTGACATGTTATACAACAAACACAGAGAAGAGAAGGGTAATTATCATGGTTCTGGTGATAGAAAATTACAATAGGAGTGCACAAATTACTACACTGAAGGACATAGTTGCTCATTTATGCTATTCATCCCTGACAAGGGTCACCATCACATTTGGGGAGGTAGCTGAAAACCAGCAATGTACACATCTAGAAGTAATTTTCTGGCTGCTCTCCTCTGATTATTTATTTATTCATGAAAACACATGGATAACTATTTCCTCCATGTATAGTTTATCTGCATGACAGTATCTTTCTAGTCACATGAGCCACTCATTTTGTAAGACCTAATGATGCCCTTGGCCTCAAAGATGCTGGGTAACCATTCTTCAGAAGAGCAATGCTCAAGTAATTGCTGTACCATCATGCAAAACCAAGAGCAGGCAAATGATGCTGTTGTATGACAGATGTTTAATGGAGAGCACAGCAGTAAACATGATTGCTTCTTATTTAATTTCTCAGGCTCTGAAATCTCCATGCAGGGAGCCACGTGAGAAGGCTGACAGCACTGCTGATTATATTACTCTTATTTATGTGGAAGATTCTCTTGTCAACCAGTTATTGCTGTTGCTGTCCTCAACTAGGACTTAATCACTCAGTGACTTGTCACCTTTACAGCCACTGAACACAATTTTGAGTGGAAATGAGTGAGCCCATTAAAGAAGAGTCAGGAGCTGCCCACCTTCTAAAAACAAGGTTGTCCCTGGGTCAGCAGATACACACAGACTTCAGTAGCTGTCACTTTGTTGTTCATCTGCTGCTGCAGAACTCTGTAGGATTTCCATAATTTCTCATTCTATAAAAGCACGAAAGCAAAACCTTTTGCCATGTTTTGCTTGAAAAGGGCAAACCAGAAAGTGAGAGTGAAAAGCAAATCTTTTTTTCATCCTAAAGAGAAATCCTCACCTTGAGCTGAGAGATCTTTTCCAATTCTTTCTCTAGAACAGGTACATTTCTACTGGAAAGTTTTGATTCTAATAGATTTCCATCATTTTCACAGAGAAAGATTTTTCTTTGAGGGCATTTACACATAAGGGACTGAAATCTTCTGAAACAAAAAGGCATTTAACAGGGACCTTTGAAAAAGCAGCAAAGGATTAGTCCCTAACAGCATTTAAGACTAATTTGCATTTTCAGGTGCTAATTTTATGAATCATCTCACCCTTCATTTGTGCATATTTTAGTCATATGCAGATGCTAATTGTAATTACATACTTGGAGAGGAACCTGTTAAAACCATGGTCAAAATGCAGGAAATATGTATTAAACCCTTTTACTGCTGACCAATTACTGCAAAAGGGACAAAAAATGATCCTTGATTTTTCCAGGAATGGAGACATCTTTATTTTCTGATTTCCTTTTAAGCTAGACATCTGAGCTACCCCTCACCTCCAAAGGACAGGCTGTGTTTTGCCACTCCTCTGTTCATCACCCTTTCTGTTCTTGGTCCTTAGCTCACATATGAATGTCTACATTTTTCTTTCAGCTTAGAGGTCTTTTTCCTTCTAGTTAATCTTATAATCACTTTCCACATTACCTGCACCAGATTTTCCAAGTAAAGAAGGGTAAAATGGCTCAAAATGCCTCCTCTGACACAGGAAAAGTCTGCCAAGAGAAAGACTAAAGTGGGAGCAAAATCAGGCCCAGACAATTGTGGTCAATCTTTCAAGTTTAAAGGTTTTTTAAACTTAAAGTCACAGCCAGAAAGTTTGAGCTAAATTAAACCTGACATGCTGCAGTCTTGGAGTAACATAAGAGAAGCTTTTCTGATGACATTTCCTCCTGACTAAAGGGAGGAAGCTCTAGAAATTGCAAAGACAGGCTGTTGTTTCTGAAACTAATTTTAAAACTCCAGTGCATTACATACTTTGAGCTCTGTAGAAGTGTCTGAGCTTCTGAAAGCTAACAAGAAATTATCTCTGAACCTGCAGATGAACCTTGTGAGATTCAGCCCTCAGTAATAATCTCTTCCAGTATCATAATTTTTTTTTCCTTGCTACATCTTTGAATTGGCCAGAAGTCATTATGTTTCACACAAAATCCTCCTTTTGCTGCTACATCTAAGTTTTTCCCTGTGTCCTGCAAATTCTCATGGATATTTTCAGCACAAACCTGTGCTTCAGGTTCCCATAATCAAATTTACCACCCTAGAGATGAACATTCAAGTTACCAGAACCACCATTAACAGCAACAGCTTGAGGACTTAGTGAACTGGTATCAAGCAGTATCAATGCTGGAAAAGCTAGGACTATAAACAGATTTTTCTCCCCTCTAGTCTCCAGCTCTAGCTTGTAGAGCAGCAGCATGAGGAATCCTCCTCTGCAGAAATGAAGAGCAGGGAAGGACAAATGATGACAGTTTGAAGTGCCTTTAGAACTCCTCCACTTGTCATGGAATTTCTTCCTCCTAATGACAATTTCATGTAGCAGAATACAGAGGCCATTTTGTCACAAGGATTAAGATTGAATGGACAAAAGAGTCTGAAAAATTAGCATGGATATCTCTCAGAAGCACCCAGAATGACTCAGCCTTCTAGCTGCAGTGTGTAAGGAAGGGAAGAGCACAGATCATCCCACAAACTGAGTTTTGAGGATTATAGATTCTCCACAGGCAATGTGGAAGATGGTGAGATTAGCTAAAAATGCAGTTTTGGATTTAGAAAGGCAGTCCAACCTTTGCCACATTTCTCTTCACGACGACTCACCTTTATGTTGTCTTTTCTAAGGTCCATTGAAGACCACTCAGGACTCACTTATGCCAACAGAAATTTTGTCATGGACTTAGCTCATCCTTGGGTTTAACTGAGTGTTGCTCATTTACTGCACGTTGTTTAAAGAAAAGAAAAAAAATTCAGCACTGATCAAGTTGTCAAGAACTGGAACAGGTCACCGAGGGAAACAGTTGAGTCACCATCCCTGGAGGTATTTAAAAGACATGTAGATGTTATACTTGGAGACATGGTTTAGTGGTGGACTTGGCAGTATGAGGTTAACAGTTGTACTTGATTATGATGAGGGTTTTTTCCAGCCTCCCAAGTAACATATGATAGGACAAGAGGAAAACTGCTTCAGGTTGTACCAGAGGTGGTTAATTTGGATATTAGGAAAAAAATTTACAGTGAAAGGATTATCAGTGTGGAATCACCATTCCTGGTGATATTTAAAAGACGGATAGACATAGAGCTTTGAGGTATGTTGTAGAGATGGTTTTTCACAGAGCTCAGTTGATGGTTGGAGTAGATAATCTGAAAGGTCCCTTACAACAGAGGGACTGTGATTATATGGCTTTTGTGATTCTGTGAATGACCTTCTATGAAAACTCCTTCTGCTCTTTGAGGAGGAAAGGACTCTGGGTCATTGCTGTTATAACCTACATCTTTAAAGCAGTCACATATCAGAATATATTAACGCAAAGTAGAGGAGGGAGTATTTTACCTTTAGATGTAATCGTAGGGAAAAAATTATTCAGTAAAAGTAAAGAGAATGAAGAGCCCGTGCTATTTCATTAAAATGAGATGTCATTTGCAAAGGAGGTGAAGTTATTTTAGTAATGAAGCTCCTTCCTGGTTATTAGTTGTTCACAACCATTAAAGATTTTCTTGAATCAAGTCAGCAAGGCTGTTCTATTAAGAGCTGCAGTAGGAAAATGTGTTGATTTTTCTTCTGAAGACAAAAACTCTGACCAAGAAAAAAAATGCTTAAACCAGAAATGAGTTTATGACCAAAAGGAACTGTTTTCAGTGCTAAAACCCCTGTGACAATAGAATCATAGAATAGGTTGGGTTGGAAGGGACCTTAAAGATCATAGGCAGGGGGGGTTGGAACTTGAAGATCTTTAAGATCCTTCCAACCCAAACTATTCTATGATTCTCCTCCTGGCATCCCCCCCTCCCTGGTTTGCAGAGGACACCAGTATTCCTGCTGAGACCCACAACTCCCTTGGTCTTTCCTAAGAGAGAGATGCCATGGTTGTTTTGGATACATGTGACCTCACATCTTTTAATGGAAAATTTAAAACTTGAGTTTTTCAGTTATGATCTGGCAGCTAATCAGCACCTGGAGAATAATGAATCTGAGCTAAGTGACATCTCTTTCCTAGTAGCTTTGCTTCTCATAAGATAGCTCTGCCAGGTAGGATGGTATATCTGAATATAATGTCATCCCTGTGAAACTTCTCTGTCACTTTTCTCCTAATGTGCAAATTAATAATTTAATATTATCTTTCAATCTGAAACTTTCCTTTTTTCTTTTCAATTTTTCTCAAGTGATATCCACGTTAGCTTAATATTCCAATTTATGCCCAGAAAAACAAAAAACAAGGCTGTCAAAAGCTGAGACATGGAATACTTTAAGTAAACTATAGTCACAGCAAAAAAAACACAACAAGCAACACCACAAAAAGCTCAATAACAAAAAAATTCAAAGCAAAAACAAACACAAAAAATGCTGGAGGCCAACAGCCAACAGAGGATTGATTTCATGTAACAAATTTATAGAATTATATTAATTGGAAAACAGAATTAGAACTGCAGCTGACTATCTGCATGACACTGCTTCAGCTGTAGCAATCTGCAAAGCATGTTATATCTGTTTCAAAAGGTAAACAGTAGGAAAAAAACATTACAATATGTTACAGGAAACATTATCCTTTCAAAGCTCCTAAATAAAAGAATTTTCATTTCTCAGGCTCAGTGGACATATCACACATTTCATCTAAGATGAAAGAACACATAACTTTGAAGAATAAAATAAACATTGCTAAATGAATGCTTCCAACAGTAAAATCCCCTGTGTTCCAGCAAGCTGGGATCTGAGTTTCATAACTTGTTTCACAACAATCTGCTAAAAAATTGCAAAAAAGATATTTCCTATTTTTCAGGCCAATACATTCTCTCTGGCATAAAATTTAAAGTGCCAATGACAGTTTCCTAAGCAAGAAAAAAAAGGGAAAATGGTGAGGAAAGAAGATGCTGATGATCAGCTAACAGAATGCTACCATATCGCTTGGAATACTGGGTTCCACCCAGTATAAGAACTCCTCTTAACCACCATAAAGGAAACTTTTGAAAGATATGATCTGTTTTTCTTAATTTCAACAAAGTTCACCAAGTTCAAAAGTTTAGAATAAAAAATTTTTGTCCTCCTAAGTACAGAATTATTTCTGTACAGAAAGGCAAGGGTAGGATGGCAGGACTAGGTGGAATGGATGCAAATTGGAATGAATGCAAATTCCCACTAGACCAGGATACTCAGTGCCTTGTCCAGCCTGGCCTTAAACACCTCCAGAGAGGGGGCAGCCACAACCTTTCTGGGCAACCTGTTTCAGTGTTTCACTACCCTCACCATAAAGAACTTCTTTACTATATCTAGCCTGAATCTACCCTCTTCCAATTTACATCCATTATTCCTGGTCCTGCCACTCTGTACTCTATGAAAAAATCCTACCCCTGCCCTTCTGCAGGCCCCCTTCAGGTACTGAGGAGCTACTGTGAGGTCTCCTCTGAGCCTTCTCTTCACCAGGCTGAACAACCCCAACTCCTTCAGCCTTTCTTCATAAGGCACCACCTAAAATTTGCCTGAAATGAGCAGACCTGAACCAAACATGCCAGCCTAAATGGATGAATCACCAAATTTCAAAGCAATAATGTCATACCTTGGATGAGCTTCATTATTTCAAAACCAATTGTAGAAAAGAAATCACGCAAACATTAGGTTACAATGAAAAAAAAAATCATAAAAAACAGTAAAAACTCCTTCTTTCTGCCCTTCTACACAGTATTTACACATGTTTCAAAATCTGGAATGATCCATACAATCAGATGTTTCTATAAAGAACAAAAAAGTTTGGGCAAAATATTCCATACAATGCCTGAGTCACTGAATGGAGGTTTATGGAGTGTATTATGACATTCAGGATAAGCAGGTGGAGGGGTCCTTTCTGGACTGGAGAGCTATTGAAATCATCTGACTAGTAATTCCCAGGATAATCTGTTAGATGTGGAATAGCCATCATATTTTTTTGAATTAATTGTGACTCTGAATATTTCCTGTAATCGTAAAACTAATCCTAGTGGACCCTTGAGCCTCATTACACAGCTGACACCACTCCAAGGAATTTCAGTCTTCCATTAGTTTTTAAATAATTCAAAAGATGTGTATAGGTCAGATCCAACAGAAAATTGAGGAGAAATAGAGGATGTTTTCAGAACATTACCGGGCAATTTGGCAGTGACATATACTTAGAATTACACTACTTATGGAAATACTTTCCCCTGAAGAATGCCCAAGTATGTATTTCAAATATTACTCATGACCTTTGAGGACCTGATCACACGCAACCATATTAGATTGTTGAAATCTCTGCCGTGAAAGATATTCACTTGGTATGAGCAACTTGCCTGGGTTTTTTTTGTACACAGAATTGTTTTGTTTAAAAAGCCATTCTAAACAAAATTAACTCAAAATCATCCAGAGAAAAGCAATTTCCCCCCACAAGATGTGTAGCAGTCACCCTTAGATTATTCTTCTATTATGAAAATTACTTCTGATTTTTTTTTTTTTAAATGCATTTCCTTTTCCAACAGCCTCTGGACCGGAATAGAGGCGAGGGAAAGAATCATGTTGATACTTGTGGAAACAGGCCTGTGTTTCAAATGGAATTTGTTTCTTTGCTTCTTTATTTTCTATTTTTGGGCAGAGAGAACTACTACAAGCTTCCCCCTCCTGTCTTCTCCACTCTCTTAATAATCGTAGAATGGTTTGGGTTGGAAGGGACCTTAAAGATCATCTAGTTCCAACCCCCTGCCATGAGCAGGGACACCTCCCACTAGACCAGGTTGCTCAATGCCTTGACCAGCCTTGGCCTTAAACACCTCCAGGGAGGGGGCATCCACAACCTCTCTGGGCAACCTGTTCCAGTGTCTCACCACCCTCACACTAAAGAACTTCTTTATTCCATCCAGCCTAAATCTCCCCTCTTCCAATTTGCATCCATTACTCCTAGTCCTACCATCCCGGACCCCATTAAAAAGTCCTTCCCCAGCCTTTCTTTAGGCCCCCATCTCGCTAAGGGGACAGGAAAGCACTGGGGGCAGAGTTTTAATGCCTGCTTGGGTGTCAATTGAAAGACCAGTGAAGAAAGTTGAGGGACTCCTGGCAATTTCAAATGGGCTTTTTAACAGTCACCTTTTATCCTTCCTGCAGAAAGGAAAGTATATAGACTGCTTTTATTCTTTCTTCACAATAAGATGTGTCACATCTGTGGCATGTGAAGGCAATATTTCCTATTCAAAAGACAATTTTCCCCAGTGATCCCACTCTTCAAAAAGGATAGAACTCTTCAACATCAAACCTCGACGAGAGTTTGTTCATTTCTAGCCACAAGCCTCAGCAGAGATGGAACAATGACCTATATTATTAATGTTGCATACATACTTTCCCCACATATCTCGCTACTTACAACACCTTTACCCTTAAATAATTTTTTTTTACCTTCTAATATAGTCCCAGAACAGCTTCTTTGTATTGAATTCCTAAGGCAGTGTCATCTGTCCTCAGTTCTCACATGTTTAGAGTTTAAAATGGAAGAAAAACTTATTTTGCATAAAGGAGTACGTTGTCACTCCTTGCTTTTCCCTGCTTTTGCTGTTCTGAGGTCTGGACAATGAAATACTGGGAAAAATCACCGATGGAACTGCCTCAGGTGACACCTTTGATGGTCTTTGAAATCTTTACACAGGTTTCCAGTAAGTTTTTTCGGTATCCACCAAATAAAGCAACAAGAAATACTACAGTCAACTCTTTGTGTCAAAGTCAGTTTGCAAACAGCTCCTAAGAACAGTAAAACAAGGTTGCAGGAGAACTTCAGTTCTCTCTGTGGCCCTTTTAAGGACTCTGTAGCACTGGTCATCACACACAACCACAATGATTTGCTGTTGTGTCTCACCATTACTGAAAGCACTATAAACCTTCTGTGGCAAGGTGAGATATGCTGTAATGAAAACAAACAGTCAAAAGGACTTGTCCAGGCTTTCAACAGACCATGATCTTCCTGCAGACACAGAGGGATTTGGGGATTTAAGTTTTGTTTGTGTTTTTCCCTGGGTTTTTCTCTCAGCTCCATGCTTAAATTAAAAGCCAGTTTACAGCTCATTAAAGATGATGGGTGTCAAACCGTAAGTGACCTCTCTTGGTCCTCACGTGAGCTATCAGGAGATGGCTGATCCCTGACAACCTTGCTGATAGTGACATGGAGGTGTCACTTGTAAAAGCCTACTTACCTCTTCCACCACCAATTTCTGGGAGTCATTTCCAAGGTTAGAAGGGAAAGAAAAGGATCAGCAAGATTCTGTGTTGAAGGTCTAAATGGCAGCACGTGCTGTGAGCAAAACTGGTCAAGATGGCACACACTGACTCGATGTCCTCCAGAGGTGGCTTCAGGTGAATTGCTGTCGTTTAAGTGATTTAGTATTTTGTCTTTCCAGGTGACAGCAAAGCTGAAATGTGGAAGACAGAGAGAGAGAAATGAAGACAGAAATTTATGAGCAACAGAAGATGATGAAAACAAGAATTTTCAGGCATGTGAAGTGATTTTTGCCAGGAAATTCACCTTGCCACTGATCTGGCAAAGTCCTCACCACGTCTTTGTTTAGGCAAATTTGTAGCCTCTCAGCCAAGCAAAATATGGAAATCTTCTTGCTCCTGCAGCAGTGACTCTGCAGCAGACACTCTCCATGCTTTGCAGGTAAAGCAGCTCCTGCATTGGGAATTTTACATCATTCCTACAGCTCCAGTTTGATGGAGTCAGTGACTCGTGCTGGAAAACTCTGATGATGCTCGTGGAAAGTACGTCAGAGCTCTTCCCTTCCTGCTAATTTCTGAGATTTATCAGTTCTTAATCTGGCTGTTCAAAACCCAAACCAAGACTGCTGTTCCTTTTACCACAAATAAAAGGTAATAATAATAACCGATGCTATATTCTAATAATAAACGTCATGTTGTCTCTTAAACCCACAGAATTCAGAAGGTAGCAATTACACTAGATGTGAAGAGACTTTGCAAGTGGTTACAAACAGCAGAAACACAGTTAAGGGAGAAAGAATTCCTGCAGCTGAGGAGGTATTATTTAAATTTTAGATGCCTCAGATCTGAGTGTTTCTTATTTGTTCATGCTTGTGAATTTCCTTTCATGCATATGTGCATCCCCTCCTGAGCTTTAAAGAAGTGACACGTGAGTGTGGAGTGGAAAGAAAAAAGTCTCTGTCTGTCTAATTAGGAAACAAAACCACAAGTCTACCTTGAAAAGGGAATACTGATTCAATTATACTTGATGATATTTTCTCAATTAATTATACAAAAGCCAGTCCAAAGATTCAAACAGAAGGAGAATAAATGAAGTGTTGCCTTCGTTTGATCATTAAATGGAAACAACTGTGAGGCATTTCCATTTGAGAAAAAAACACCACCCCAGGAGGCACCTTCTTGAGTTAGTCACCTCAGCATGTCTCCAGCACCCTCACATGGCAAAGATTTATGACATCTTTTCAGCTGAGTCTTCATTTAACTGACACCACTTCATTGCCACTGCTGCAAAATAGTGCTGGCAGCATCAGGTTAGAGAGGCAGTGATGGCAACACATGAATCCTGCCCCAGTTAACGTACAGACTCTGCTCAGACTCCCTTGGAGGTGACACCTGGTACTTCTCCTTCTGAAACAGAACCTTTCCATTTAACTTTAGGAATCAAGCTGCTTTTATAATACATTGGTAGACTTAAGATGGATAGAAGAAACAAGTTGTTTACTGTGAGGGTGGTGAGACACTGGGACAGGTTGCCCAGGGAGGTTGTGGATACCCCCTCCCTGGAAGTCCTTCGGGCCAGGCTGGATGAGGCACTGAGCAACCTGATCTAGTGCAGGGTGTCCCTGCCCATGGCAGGGGTTTAGAACTAGATGATCTTTAAGGTTCCTTCCAAACCATTCTTTGATTCTATGATTTTTGAGTTACCTCTCCCTGAAATTCCACCTTGATTGCTGCTTGCTCCCAAGGAAGCATTCCTAAACTCCTAACGTTTCGTATAGACAAGAACTCAGTTCAGGGATAAAAAAATGAACCCTGAAAACTGACATTTATGTTCACAGAGTAGATATGCACCTGAAGAAGATCCCTTGATCCTAATGGCACTACACACCTTCATGATTTCATTGGGAGCAGCACAAATGGGAAATCACGTCTTTCAGACACCTGCAAAAATTTAGTCATGCTCTTGGAAATAAGTAATTCTGTCTCATGAGGAATTCTAACATTTCACTGATCCTTGACTGAGGGGAAACTTGGATGAAAATGCAGGAATGTTTAGAAACAAAAAGTTCTGAAGATCTGAACTGCAGCCTGGGAAATACCAAAAATATTGAACCTGATACCAATCTATGCCTTCATAAGCAGCTGCCTCAGGTCAGAAAATAAAAAATGAGAAGGATTTTGTTTTATTATGAAAAATTCCCTGTTGGTTTTATATAAAAATATTTATTCAAAAGGACTTGAAGCATCAAATTAAATTCCAAGTGACCTGCGTTTTTTTGAAATGGAGTAGATTGAATAGTAAAAACATCATGCTTTTAGAAAGTATGGTGCTCAGTTCTAAGAAATCTTACTTCCTGTGTTCTTTGATGGGCATCAAAACTGATTACTTTCCTGAAATAGGATTTGGGAATGACTCTGTAACAAACAACCACGTCGAAAAGTTCAAGCAAACATAATACAGCTTTTTTTTAAGTATGGTTGTACATTAGTCTTTTTGTTGTTTTTCTATAAAAGTAGTGTGTAGCCCAGAGAGGTGGTGGAAGCCCCATTTCTGGAGATATTCAAGACCAGGCTTAATGAGGCACTGAGCAACCTGATCTAGTGCAGGATGTCCCTGCTCACTGCAGGGGGTTGGACTAGATGGCCTTTGAAGGACCCTTTCAACTCTATTATTCTATGATTATTGAGGTTTCCCTTACAGATAGCTTTAGTTACAAGGCTGCTGTTGCTCTGCCCTGGAACCAGTGGAATTAATGGATATGAAATGCTTTTCCTTGATCCTTACAAATTGGACCACCTAGATTCTACAGCACAGTGGGAGGTGTCCCTGCCTGTGGCAGGGGGTTGGAACTAGATAATCTTTGAGGTCCCTTCCAACCCAAGCCAATCTAGGATTCTATTCTATGATTCTATTTAAAAAAAAACAAAACACAAATGTATGAATTGACAAAATGTTACTCTTCTTGGTTCCAAATTCACAGATGTGTTTATATGTTTGGGTTAATTTGATAGATTACTGATTTTGGGGGCTAGATACACATACCTTGCTTTGGATTCCACTAGAGGTTACTGAGGCTCATGAAACACAGTATAAAAACTCACATTTCTTTTGGAAGAGATTAAAAAGTAGAAGATTTCTAATTGCATCTGACTGAGTGGTGTGTTATGAGGTGACTATTATTTTTATCCTATACCATCTGTTGGATGGAAGTATTAAAAACTTTAACCGTGCCTAAAGTGTGTTTTGAGATAATTAATTTATAACAGGCCTGTGTAAGGCTTTCAATGCACTTTCCAGTTTTCCTTGTAGTTTTCTATTCTTGCAGATCTTCTCAGATCTGTGTGATCAATCACCCTATTTTGCCTCTGCTTCAATAAGCACCAGCTTCAATAAGCCTGATACACTCCATATGTTAACTTAAATGTGGCACAGTTGCTTCCTCACTCAGGTTTGTCACATCTTTTCATTAGGTGAGTTATGCTTAAAAGGGACACAGCATTGTCTCCTTTCCACAACAGCTTTCCTACACGTCATACCTTCTTCCACTCCACCTTTGTGTGTTACCTTCACGAACATGGACATTGAGCCATTGGAGTGGGTCCAGAGGAGGGCCACAAAGGTGATGGGAGGGCTGGAGCACCTCCCTTCTGAGGACAGGCTGAAGGAGTTGGGGTTGTTCAGCCGTTAGAAGAGAAGGCTCAGGGGGGACCACATAGTAGCTTCTCAATACCTGAAGGGGGCCTACAGAAAGGCTGGGGTAGGACTTTTTAAAAGGGTACAGGATCTTAAATTACTTCACATGTGAGGTTGAGTGCCTAGAAACTGTGGTGATGTTGTGCTTCAGCTCCTTGGGGAAAATTCAGCAAGAACCACTTCTGAAAGAGCTCAGGGAAAGTCTCAAGGGCATCAAAAGTCCCTGGGGCTTCCCACCTTTGAGCCTATGGCATAAGACACATGAACAGGGTGAAATTCTTCCCAGAGATCATCACCTACCATCCCAAGAAATGATGTTTTCTCTTTAATATTTGATGTCTGAGGAGAATATCAAGCTGCACTTTCTTGCTTTTGGGAAAATAGTCTAATGGAAAGGAAGAATCCTCAAAAGATTTCTTTGTCTTGCAGCAGAGCAGATGGCTGCATCCCTGTCTCAAAGTAAAAATACTTTTAGGCAGTATATATGGAAATCTGTAAGGGCAATAGTGCCCTCTGTCCTGCTTCTCTTTTGCAATAGTCATTGTCCCAGAGAGAGACAATGGTTTGAAAATAGCACAGGACAGGTTTAGATTGGACCCAGGAAGAAGTTCTTCGCTGTGAGGGTGGTGAGACATTGGAACAGGTTGCCCAGAGAGGTGGTGGAGGCCCCATCAAGAGATGGAGACATTCAAGGCCAGGCTTGATGAGGCTCTGAGCAACCTCATCTAGTGCAGGATGTCCCTGCTCACTGCAGGGGAGTTGAACTAGATGGCCTTTGAAGGTCCCTTCCAACTCAACGTATTCTATGATTCCATGATTCTATATGCCAAGATACTTATCTCAGCTGTACAATTCTTATTGCAGTCACTTTTTGTTCCAAAATACTATGTTTCAGACATTCATTCTCATAGTTCCCCTATATTACNCTGCTCACTGCAGGGGAGTTGAACTAGATGGAGTTGAACATAGAGGAGTTTGTGTTATTAATCAGTTTTTGTTACTTTTCTTCTGTATTTTGCTTTCTGTCCTCAGAACCAAGGGCTGACTAGTTGAAGAAGCTGTCAGAATTCATACAGGTAGACTGCACATGAATTTGATAGTAATTACAATTTCTCTTTCTGTCCAATCATAGATTTAAAAAAGATAAAATGGTCCCTTGGTAGGAAATCTCAGGAAGAAGGAGAAATATAAACATATGTTGTTGTGACAGAGAAGGGGAGAAAGGAATAAAGGAACACGGTAAAAGAAAAAGTTTGTATTTTCCAATCAAAATAAAGTTGTGTTCTATCCCAGCACAGTAATTGTGGTGAGTGATAATGAGAAAGCAAGGATTTTAAATTATCATGAGAATCACCAACAGTATCTCAGAGCTTCAGTATCTTGGCTGTCACAAACCATTGAGAAGAATCATGGTGTTTGCTTTCTTTTCACCTAATATTGTGGAGGTTCTGCTTAACCTATCATTTACCAAAGAGAATGTATCTGATTTTATTACTAAGGCTTTGAGCAGTGGAAATTATACCCCGTGTATTGTATTTAACTGAAAGTAACAATATAAATCAAATTTAATTGGTGTACTATTACATACAAGAAGAAACAATATAGTTCTTCAGCTGTGGAGAAGATAAAGTGTGATTGATAGCAGAAATTAATAATTGAGAAAAGTAATTCACTGCAGCAGATACAATGCTAGGAGCACTTCTCAAAATGATTAGAGAAGGCCTAATAAATACCTAAAGTATTTCCATATCTCTTCTTGTAGGCGCATAAGGTTGGGAGATAAATAAACAAACAAATAAATTAGAAGGCTCTTAAAGACAGAGTCAAACTACAGCAAACACCTTTATGAACAGTAAGCCCAAGTCCTCTGTGCATTCAGGGGAAATTAGCCAACAAGGAATCACAGAATCACAGAGTATCAGGGATTGGAAGGGACTTGCACTCATTGCCCCAAGTCCTATCATTGGATGTCATTGAGAAGAGCCTGGCTGCATCCTCCTGACACTCACCCTTTACATATTTATAGACATTAATGAGGAGTCCCGGCTGCAGGGGACTGTGACTAGTTTGTATTTATAAGATCAATAAAGAGTTTCCATTCCAACTAACAGCCAGAGAAGTAAAGGATTGTGCTGGATTTGATTTGCACTACGTGTTTCCAGCTGTCATGACAAACAGGACATTCTGCTTCTTATTTACTTAATATGCATCAGTGTCACAGCCAGATGACTTACGTTATTCTTAAAGAGCTGATCCTGCTGCCCCAGCCTGATGAGCCGTGATGAGCTGCTGTCACCCTGACAAGAAGAATATACTCCTCTGAAGCTCAGGCTTCAGATAAGCAACCCTCTCTTCTTAACAGAATCATAGAATGCATTGAGCTGGAAGGTGGTGGAGGCCCCCTCCCTGGAGATATTCAAGGCCAGGCTTGCTGAGGCTCTGAGCAACCTGATCAACCTGGTGCAGGATGTCCCTGCTCACTGCAGGGGGTTGGACTAGATGGCCCTTGAAGGTCCCTCCCAACTCAATGCAACCTATGATTCCACGTTGAATAAAGCCTTTTTAAAAGTAGTACATTAGTGAAATTGTTCAAAAACAGTTTATCTTTGCTTAGCATTATAATGACTGAACATTTGTGCACTGAATGCACATGAGATTTGAGACACAGGTGCAGAGTTTAGTAACTAAATCTTTTTGGAAGAAACTCAAGTGTGCTATTTTTCCTCTGATCACTGTCTCTATTTAATATGACATTGTAAATTAGAAAAAAATCTCAATTATATGGATTGCAATTTTGTTATCAGAATAAATACTTCGTAGCTATCTGGCTGAGTTTTTTCTACTTTAGAAAAACAAGGTATTTTTATTTGAGTGAGAGTGCAGGAAGAGGGCAGAGGGCTAGGAGCATGGGCATGCTGCTCAAAGCACCACATACAGCAGGGTGCAGATGTCCTGAACCTACCTTGAAGCATCTTAACCCCAGGGCCTAACTCCTACCTCTAGACAAACCTGTGTTAAAAGATGTTAAGTGTTGGCAGTTAACACTGGCTCTCTTTCAGCTTCTATGGAAAAACATCAAAGAAATGAACCCCCACCCCAGAGAGATCAGTTCTTTGCCATTGAAGGCTCTGATCTGAGACATGCTGGTGGATGTGGGTGGAGATCATGTTGCCTTCCAAGAAAGGAGTCAATACGGCAGCTCAAAAAGCACAGTTTCAGATATGTCGTCGTCCAGGAAGGAAAAGACAGTTTTGCCATTGTTTTGGTTGTTTCTTCTCTCTGTATCATCATTCCAACCTCTCCACTCCCCTACTCCCCTCACTCCACCCTTTGTTTGTCTCTGTCTGTCATCTTCCTCTTGTGGTTTCCTCCTTTTTATTTTAACATTCATTTCTTCTTTCCTCTCTGTCGCTTGCTACTAATCCCTGCTCATCACCTGCAGAGAGCTCAGCCAGAGGCAGAGAGCAGCCACAGCCTAGAAGGAGGGAAGCTCTGCTCCCATCAGTGGCTCAGTGTCCTTACTCTCAGCCAAGGAGATGGTTCCTCACCATCTTTTCCAGTCTCCACTTTCATCCTAACACAACTGAAATGTCCTGGTGCTTTTCTCAGGAGTCAGTAATGCACGTGGTTAATTTTAGCTCTAGATAACACTTTCTGTTTATGAGCCAGTCCTCTTATAATCACACTCTTGGCCTGAGATACTGCTGCTAATTCTCAGACACTTACCACTGCCTCTTGCTATTTAAATCTGTGATATTTATCCACAGAGCTGCTGCTGCTATTCCTTGAGGAGTGATCCTGCTTGTCTCTCACTTATTTTAAGCTTTCTTGATGCCTTGTAAACACAATCTTTTCCCTATCAATCGAAAAAGTTCCCAAATTTCTCTTGTAAAGGGACAGATTCTGTCACCTTCATAGTGGACTCTCACTTCAAGAGCCATCACACTAAAACCAACAGGAACACTCAAGCAGTAAAAGATTACCCTATTTTAGAAAGTGCATCTTATCAAGGCAACTCACTCTTGTTCTGTGCCTGAGAATTTAATTTGGTCCTCACACATTGGCTTGTTCAGATTTAGAAAGTTTTTTCTGGAGAACATACTTAATTTCCTTAATTCAATTTATTGGAAATATTTTGCAGGTGCCTCTGTCCCTTTCCAAACATTGCACTTCATCACAACATACACACAAAAGATTTAGCTTCCTTCAGAAAAGCAACTGGTTCACCTTTTGCAAACCATCTCCTTAAGTGTT
This sequence comes from Turnix velox, assembly GCA_013400935.1. Lineage (NCBI taxonomy): Eukaryota > Metazoa > Chordata > Aves > Charadriiformes > Turnicidae > Turnix > Turnix velox. The sequence goes on along the minus strand of VZTY01027270.1, from coordinate 14,541 downwards.
ATCTTCAAGTGTTATCTTCCTTGCTTTCAAGCCTTGGGGACCAGATTTTCTTCCAAAAAGTGGAACAAGTTTCAAGTGTAGAAATATCCTGTGTAGTTTTTCTTCCACTTGAAGTTATATAGAAACCCCAGGCTAGAAGCAAACCACATTTTATCTTATTCCACACTTCAAAGTTCCACGATTCCCATGCAAAAGTCTAATCTGCTACTATTTGTATCATAGTGACTCCTAGAAACCCTGATCCAGGAAAGGAGGCAGAGGCAGAAACTTGCTCTGAAGCAACAGACATTGCTGGAAAATACAGGCAAATATTTATGTACAGAGACATTTCTCTGGGTCATCTGCTCCTGTAGCAAACGTACATCTAAAGAACAGTCACAGTTACAAAGACACCTTTTATTCCAAACGACAGCACAGTGTTAAGTGACACTCGTGTGTATCTGGAGCAAGGATTGTTCTCAGTAGCATCAGAATGAAGAAAGGTGCTCAGCGGTTCCTCCAACATTCCCAAAACAGAATATAACAATAAAGCTCCAGTTACATTGAACCTGCAATCTTCCAGAGGTAACTTGTGATTTTAACTCAGGACAATGGGGTAATTACATGGATTTTCTTTCCGTTTTCAGCCTTCTTTTTCTTTAAACCAGAGATCTGTAATAGAAGTGAAATACTCAGAAGCTTTTGTGTCTTGAATGAGCATAACTGGAATATAACACTAATAAAAAAGTATGGTCGTTACAATGCCTATCCATTAAACTAGCTGCATGGTAAATATGCTATTAGAAAGTAAAAAAATTCCCTGTGTGAAGCTCTGTTTACTTTTTCTCCCACCTCCTATGAGGTGATCTTTTAGCGGAGTTCAGAACACAGACAACACTCAGCCTCTTGCACTTTGAAATGCAAAATGACTTCTTTTTTACCCGGAGGCAAGTGCCGTGTGTATGGATGCATTGCACTCGGTGTCTCCATGTCTGTAGCAACCCGATCATCCAACAACTGTGGTGATATTAATCATTTCAGTGCAATAATTCATTCATTCCATATGTGTGTTACTCATTTGCACAACCCCTGCATGCACCCAGGCTCTGGCAACACAAGGAAAGAGCCTCTTCCTCGAGGAGACAGAGTTTCATCTGAGTTAGGATCTGAAAGAAGGATTGAGAGATAAGGAAGCAGTCCCTGGCTTTGCAATGAGAACGTCAGAGCTTACTCATGTCATCTGGGGTCTTTACAGGGTTGGTACCTTGGTCAGTATTGTTAGGTATAGAATCACAGAATAGTTTCAGATTGGAAGGGACTTTAAAGATCATCCAGTTCCAACCCCCCGCCATAGGTAGGGACACCTCCCACTACACCAATGCCTCATCCAGCCTGGCCTTAAACACATCCAAGGAGGGGGCATCCACAACCTCTCTGGTCAACCTCTTCCAGTGCCTCACCACCCTCACAGTAAGGAACTTCTTTCTTCTATCCAGCTTAAATCTCCCCTCTTCCAATTTGCATCCATTATTCCCACTCCTGCCATCCTGTACCCTATTAAGAAGTCCTGCTCCAGCCTTTCTGTAGGCCTCCTTCAAGTATTGAAAAGCTACTATGAGGACCCCCCTGAACCTTCTCTTCTCCAGACCGAACAACCCCAAATCCTTCAGCCTGTCCTCATAAGGGAGGTGCTCCAGCCCTCTGATCATCTTCGTGGCCCTTCTCCGGCCCTGCTTCATCTGGCTGGCACTGTCTGTCTTACTCAAAGGGTGACAGGTTTACAAACAAGGAGATGAGAAAGTACCTGGAGAACCTGACATGTTGCAAGGACTGCATGGAGCCAGTTGGGAAGAGAAAAACGTCATACACGTCTTCTCAGGGAGTCCCTCCCTAAATAATTAGTTTCAGGTTGTTCTTGTTTTTTTCCATCTGTTCTTGGTTCCTTGGGAGTTTGTTTTATTGAGAGAAAATGATGGTCTTTTTGCTTTCTCTGAGCACCACCAACACATTGCTATGGAAACTGGAAGTTCAATTTTTTATTGTTATAACTTCAGGAAAAAAACATACAGGTACAGTCAGGCTCATTCCAGTTTATTTGCATACATTTGTCTTTAATTTACTGCTGTTCCCAGTTAACTGGGATTTTCATCTATATAAATGCTTTTTTGTGGAAGCTGACCTGCTGGCAAATAATTCATAAAGATGAAATTCAAGTTTCCTTTAATATGGTAACTGCTTGCTGGTTTTTATGATTTACCAGCTTCAGTTTGTGCAGATGGAGCCCTAGATTTCTGTGAAGTGTTCAGGCTTTCCAGTCACTGGGAACAAGGGATTTAGTCAGTCTCCAATTTTGATGGTCCCATCTGAGATAACAAATTATCTCAGCATAGTCTGAAAATCCTGCCAATCTAACGATTAACTGCCCCTACTGGTAGTTAAAGACAGTTGGGACAAAGAACCATGTTTTTGCCTGAGAGTTCATCCAACTGACCAGCCATGTGGAAATTATGAAATGAAGTGCTGTCTGTGTTCATAGTAGAAACAGCATGTGTTGCACATGAATTGGTTTAATTGCTAAAATCAAGTAAATTTTTTAGTAAAATATGTTCCGCCACTCTGACTTGACCAGAATAAAGCACATGACAGACAGCAGAAACCTTGCCCTCTGGAAGATCCTACTGCAAGCACATCACAAAGCACATGGCTAGCTTTAATCTGGCTAAAGTACACCTCTTCCTCTAAATGGTTATTGTAAGTTAGTTATTTTTCAAAACATTGAGTACTTGTTATCACTACAGTTACATCCCTCTGCTGTTAGAGTATTGGCTGTCACAAAATTGTCAAACATCAATTTTCCTAAGCATCTGAAAAAATACAATCTGCCTTTGGGGGCACTCAACACCAAACCATCATTGCTATTTAGTTGGCAAACATTTCAAGTTAGATATTAATGTGTTGCAGGGTTAATTATGCTCATTACACACACCATCAGTACATCTTATGCCTTCTCTTACATGTGCATTTCTGCTTTGTAGAATGCTCATGCTCATTGCACAAACCTCAGCAGAGCCCTTGCCTCCCCATCATCACTCCCTACTTTTTTGCAGGTGAGAACAGTGGTTGCTTTGCCTTCCCCAGGGACATCATAAATTGGGATGGTCCTATGCCAGGAGAGAAGATGACAGCCAAGGGAGGAAGGTCCAGTGCCTTGCAGGTGCAGGTGGAGAGAGGGAGATGCTCATCTTCTCTTAAAGAAGAGCTTTACTCTGGAAAACTCTGAAATTTCTTAAAATCTATGCCTTTCCCACTTATTTACAAATAATTCCTATTGCTTGGCTGAAGAAGAATGCGAGTGACTTTCCAGTGTGCAAGCCATTCCTCCAAATTATTGCTTTATTATTCAAAAAGTAAAAAAGACTTATGGCAGCCACTGTGAAACAAAATCTGTGTTTCAATAAACTATTCAGGCTAAAAACAAATGCTCCAGGGTAGGAGAACATGATTGTTTTAGTTTAAATCTCCTAGTTGTCAATGAGTGGAGTTTAAGTGATGAAGTGAGGAGTGGCTGAACCCAAATAATTTGTTTCCTTGCTAAATAAACTTCATGAAACAGTCCAGGGAGTGGTACTGATTCAACCCCCATGAAATGAACTGGAGAAACAAAAGTACATAGTGTGTCAGGGCAGCAGAGTAAGGTAACCAAAAGCTTCACAGAAGAAATAAAAGTGAAATTGCTAATTTTCTGTGTTTCTAGCTGTTACATACTCTTGATTTAGAAAGGGTCATGATGGCAGGAAAGCAAGTAATGGGAGTCTTAAGCCCCTGTACTAGAAAAAAAGCTGCTGCGCCTCTTAGGAGCCTGCCTAGTAGGAAGCACGTGGTAATACTCAAAGAAACAGTGATTAATCATGCAATAAAATGATTCATCTGTATCACACACAAATGAAATGTGAAAATTACTCCAAAGACACTTTAAATATTAAAAAGAAATTTGCAAGTTAATACAAGGGAAAAATTCTGACTTCCCTGTTTATCATGATCTGTGTGCTCATGATGATGTTACGCTGAAAATATAGGGAGGTTTGGGTTTTCCTTACACTCCAGACTACTCAAGCAGGTAATATCTGTTAAGATTTATACTTTTCAGCAAGAGCTTCTCAGAAAGAAGCTTAGCTTGTGTTTAGTTAAGATGACCCAAGAGGCCACAGTTTCCAGCTAAATGTAGTCAGAAAGCAGAGGTCTGCAAGCTCAGAAGACCAGAAGAACTTGCAGATCTTGCCAGAGAAGATGCAAAGAAGGAGACCTCCATCATAAAATTGTTCTAAAAATTAGTGTAAAAATTTAGACAATGAAAAATGTGAAGTTCAGTTGATTCTATATGGAGTTTGGAGGCTGTCAGTCACAAGTAATCATGAGGGTGGTGAGACAGTGGAACAGGTTGCCCAGAGAGGTGATGGAGGCCCCATCCCTGGAGATATTCAAGACCCGGCTTGCTGAGGCTCTTAGCAACTTGATCTAGTGGAGGATGTCCCTGCTCACTGCAGAGGCTTGAGCTACATGACCTTTGGAGGTGCCTTCCAGTCGAATGCTTTCTCTAATCTATGATTTATTGCACAGAATATTTGCCATCAGTGGCAAATCAGTCACTTCATGCAAAAGACTTAAATCTTGCACCTCTTGCTTCCTTAGAAACATTTTTTTTGCATTCTAAAATGTGCAGCCTGGCACAGAGATTGAAGCTGAAATTGTGTTCTGTGTCTTTAATATCACATTGGTACTCCACTATTTGGATGTTAGCAGCAACTTTCACAAATCTTCCCTGAAGTCCTACAAACTTTATTTGGCCGCATTTGTAGTCTTGCTACAAAGACTTCTTTCACTTTGAAATCCCCAAATTAATTTTCTTTGTTGGAAGAACGACTCTGCCTTAGTTGCTGTTCTCAAGCATACCAATAAGGGGCAATGATGGGGTGTGACAGCTCATCAGTATAGAATGAAATGTCACCAGGAAAACAGAAGCTGTGTGCTTGGTTTTTTGAACAGTTCTTTTCAAATGGAAGTTAACAAAACCCACGGAGATATAGGCAAATTATTACATATCTACTGTATCTAAATTGCTGTATATCTACTCCCACAAGCAGTCCTTATGACACAAATGTTCCTTCTGATTTCCTTACTGGAGCTGTAGGATGTAACATACTCAGAGAATTTCTTTTCAAGTATGTGGTTTGTGAGCCTAAGATCTAATCTTTCTGTGTTCTACAAAGACACCTGAGATCACAAAATTATTCTGTATGAAAAACAAACACATATATATATTCTTGTGCCAACTTTCTGCTGTTGCCAAAAGCATGTTTTTAAGAGGTAATACTAACTACAGTAGGACTGACAGCACCAGTAGAAGAAAATATCTTGGCAACTTCAGATCTTTTTGAGGGTATCTATTTGCGTGACAGAGCCATAAGCTGAGGTTATGTTTTCATGCAGTAGCTGTCATTGTAGCAATTGATTTCAGTTCAATTCACAAAAATGATCACTTGTCTACTGGTACAGCAGACACAAAGTCCCCAGTTTGAGGTCTGCTGATGCAATCTCCCTTGGGAAAACAGGGGGTTCCAGCTGCAGAATAACCTCTATAATGTGAATTTACAACACCTGGCACAACCAAGTTAAAACACAAGCTTTATATAGAAAGGTCGTATCCCTAATTAGATCAACTAGTGTAGTTAGGGGAAAAAAAAGTCACAGTTTTTTGAGCATAAATTCCTTTTTACCTCCAAAATGAATTGGAAAGTTCAAAAGCTAAACGCAGACCGAGAAAAGCTGCTCTGAATTTAATTAGCAGTGTTAATCAGTCTGACCACATGAAAGAAAAGGTGACTGGTAGAAGTGATAAGATGGTTTTCTCCTGCAAATAAGAGAGACAGGCCATTTGTTACCTGTAGAACACTGAAGAATTAGTGGGACAACGGGATAATAGTGGTGTGAGAATTCACTGCTCAATGGAATTAAGAATTAGAATTCTCAGAACTGAAGTGTCAAAGGAAAAGGGCCTTAAAAAGGAATACTCCCATACTGATGTTTCTGCCCTTTCCTGGTTATCTGCACCGGTCCCATTTCTGGTGATGCTCAGTTACTCAAAACATTGCAGTGAGACAGAAATCAAAGGTGCTGGAGCACAGAAGAAAGTCAGTCTGTGGCACAGGTCAGTGTCAGCCTTTCCCTGGAAAGAGCAGCCACACTATAGTGATGTGAGATGTTCTGTGTCAGCTCAGAGGAACCCTTAGAAAGACCTGGAAGAGATGAAATTCGAAGTGATCTTTGCTTCTGGCTTCAGTCTGAGTGCAGACTTCCCTTGAAGGCAGGGGATGAAAGCCTGACCACTGATACAACCTGTGGGGGGAAATAATTCTGTCACTTGTGCTTCCCCCTGCTCCCCACTCCTAGAAGCATCTATTTTGTTTATAAACTAAAACAAAAAAAATTTTAAAGGAGCTTAGGGTGCTTTTGAACTTCCTAGCTTGCTGTTTTGGTGTCTTTGTTTCTTATCCCTGTGCTCAAGAGTTCCCAGCAGTGTGATATGACCTGGACACAGAATTGCCCCAGCCACCACTGGCTTCCTCGAGAGAGAAACTGGAACAGCCCAGGGGAGAGAGCTGAAATAGGGGGCCCAGATAGGATGATAAGTGAAGAGCAAGTTGTTAGGAGCATCCTAGACCACTCCTTTCTTGGAATCTAGATGCAGCTGACCTGGTGTGACATTCATCTGCACCCTTTTGTGCAAAGGCTTCCTTGTGCCCTCTCCTGCAACGCAATTAAATCTAGCAAAACAATTCAAACTCGAAAACCTTTGCTTTGAAAAACAAATTGTTGCTCTATCTAACTCATTCCTAGGGCACTATGGGTCCGGGATTTCCTGCATCTGCCAGGGATTGCACAGCAAACAAAAAATTCTCATTTAATTTTCCTTAATGGATGCCAAGTGTGGACACTTGGAAAAAAAAAACAAACCAGAATCTGTTTGCTGTTCAATTTTAATCTGTCAATCTGGGTTTTCTAGTTTTCATTTTAGTTTCTTTTATCTTTTGAATCACAAGCTCTTACTATGATCCTGTGGGCTTTCTTTTCATCTCTCACTCACATTCCACCACTGTATCAGCACATAAATTTCCAAGAAGGGCTGAGGATGCAGATGGAAAATATTCTTATAACTCAAATATTTCCTGGAGCTTTCTTCAATGAATGCTGTATTTCTTCCTTAAGTAAGCTTGCATAATAGCTCCGTGTTGCCACAGCTGCATGAAATATATAATTTTTTTAATTTTATAATTCCAAAGTGAACTTCAATGCAGAGGAGATAAAGATATTTTAAGAATAGCTGAGGTCAGCACAATAATCCACTCTGATCTCCTTTGTCACATAGGCCTGAGAATAAAGTCACAAGCATCTTTGTCAAGCCCCAAATTCTGAAGGACAGAGATTAAAGGTTGTGAGGAGCAGAGGATCCAGTGTGTACCCAGTGAAATGTCCCTATGACTATTCACTCTCACTTTTAAAAATGTTTCACATTTCTAGTTGTAATCACTAAATTCCCCTTTAATACAACTGGTCAATGCACATCCAGAAACTGTTGCACATTTTCTTCATTCTTCTTGTAGCATATTGATGGTTGTTGTGTTTGTAGTTACTGTCGGATCAATTAATGACTTTCCCTGAAATTTTCTTCTCTGTCTCTGCATTGACCAATGTTATATTAAAGTACATTTAGAGGGAAAGGTTAAAACCCTTCCATGGCAATGCAATTAGAGGAAACACTCACTTGCACCCATCAGATGTGAAATCCATTACACAGGATCCATTGTACACAGTGAATTTCAACTGAAAAAGTCCGCTTTTGCTGTCTCGGATGAAGTCTGAGGTTTATCCGCTGAGGCAGATAGGAGTAATGGATGCAAATCAGAAGAGGGAATATTTAGGCTGGAGATAAGAAAAGTTTTACAGAAGAGGGAATATTTGAAACTGGAACAGCTTGCCCAAAGAGGTTGTGGATGCCCCTTCCTTGGAAGTGTTTAAAGCCAGGCTGGATGAGGCATTGAGCCCTGGTGTAGTGGGAGGTGTCCCTGCCCATGGCAGAGGGGTTGGAAGCAGATGATCTTTAAGGTTCCTTCCAACCCAAAGTGTTCTATGATTATGCAAAATTAAGACTACAATGTGTCCACCGTCAGAAAGAAAGAGAAAAATGTTGACCATTTCTGTGATACAGGAATAATTCCACTGAAATCAGTGACAACTATTTAAAAGAAAAATAGCTGAGAGTCTTACCCAACATCTTTTTTAAGCACATTACTGGTCAGCTTCTGCCACTTTTTGTTCATGCTACATAATCCTTTTCACAGACAAATGCTGTAGAAAATGGCTCTTCAAAGTATGCTCATTTCTACACTAATGGCCAGAAGATATATCCAAATGAAAATTTGGAAGTTTTGTTAAATCTCTCTTCTGTGCCATTTCTACACACAAAGTGCCAAGGTACTTACTTGAAGTGCTCAGATGGCAAATCAGCTTTTACCAGCCTTTCTGTTTCAGCCACTGATTAGAGCTCTAAGCCTGTGATAAACTCCATGGAAGGAGAAATTAGCCTCATTTGACTTTCTAATTTTCATTTTTATAGGTTACTGCCTTTTAAAAAAATGCCCCAGTTGTGTTTTTATTGCTAGATATAAACAGGGAGCTGTAGTTTCATTCTCATTTCAAGGGCTAGATTATAAATGCTAATTTTAGATTAAAAGTAAATAATGGAATATATGTTACTCCACACACTAGGCAGCATGGAGCCAATCGTTCTGCAATCTCAGCTGGAAGTACAGTCCAGAAAGTATGGATTGCTGAGCCCTTTCATCCTGCTGTTGCTGCAGGAACGTTAGTAAACAGGGGCCACATTTGCATGAAATAATGAGCATCTCAGGAAGGTTTTCTTCAATTACAGTTTCTTCTGAACTAATTTAAGTGCCAGAGTAAAACAGGGATCATAGAATGGTTTGGGTTAGAAGGAACCTTAAAGATCATATAATTTCAACCCCTCTGCCATGGGCAGGGACACCTCCCACTATACCAGGTTGCTCAATGCCTCATCCAGCCTGGTCTTAAACACCTCCAGGGAGGGGGCATCCACAACCTCTCTGGGAAACCTGTTCCAGTGTCTCTCCACCCTTACAGGGAAAGGACTACTTTCTTTTATCCAGCCTAAATCTCCCATCTTGCAATTTGCATCTATTACTCCTACTCCTGACATCCCATACCCTATTAAAAAGTCCTACCCCAGCCTTTCTGTATGCCCCCTTCAGGTATTGAGAAGCTTCTATGAGCCTTTTCTTCTCCAGACTGAACAACCCCAACTCCTTCAGTCTGTCCTCATAAGGGAGCTGCTCCAGCCCTCTGATCATCTTCATGGTCCTCCTCTGGACCTGCTCCTGTCCTTCTTATATTGAGGGCTCCAGAACTGGACACAGTACTCAAGTTGGGGTTTCACCAGCGCTGAGTGGAGGGGCAAAATCACCTCCCTTTACCTGCTGGCTGGATACCTAATTCTAAATAGCCCAAATTCTGAATTTTTTGGGATTTTTATGTTTTGTAATTTAAGATCAAGGAGTCAAAAATGAGCATCCGGCTGACCCTCTGTGTAAAACTGCACTGAACTGCACTGAAAATTGCTAAAGCAAACACAGCTTTACAAAAGCCTAACACAGATAGAACACATTTTTGGAAAGGAATTTAATTTTGAGAAAAAGTTTTTACTAAGAGCAAGAAATTCCTACTGTTAGCAAGAAACTCACTGGTTAACTCAGCAAGGAGAGAAAACTACTGCACTTTTGCATTTTTATAGCTTTAACATTTGACTGCTGGATTGCAATCAGGTTTACAGAAAGTTTTTTAAATATTTGCTTTATACACTGCACACTGCACTCCTTACTTGTAGGATCAAAATGCTGAATCCTGCTGGATTTTGCAGCTTCTCTGCTTCAAGATTGATGTCTTAACTTGCTTTCCTTGTGACTTGTTTTTCTTTTGAAGATTCCTCTCTTGCAATCTCAGAGTATCCTCCAGATTTTATCTCATTCTAGTAATTCTCTTTGAGCAATTTCACAGCATTATTTTAAAATCTGTGCTGAAGACCTGAAAGAACTATGCTGTGGAAATGAAGGAAATCTCATTTTCTTGTACCTTCTAACAAATTTTCGACTTCCATTTCCCAAAATCTCGCTGGAAGAACATATTGAGCCTATGTACCATTAACCTTAGGGTCTTTTCAGAATTGCTGCTTCTAGAACAGACTCCTGCAGTCTGAACTTGCCCTTCTCAATTATGATGTTTGTGACCTCTCTAAAAGCATGAAATTCTTTCAGCAAATCAGCTCTGGTAATTTCACGAGGCACTTTTTTTTTTCTCTTCACTGTGCATTTATACTTCGCATATTGATAGCCTTGAAGACTGCTGTTTGCCTTGGGGTGTTCAGTGGTCCCTAACATTTCTCTTGGGTCAAGCTCCATGTTTGCTCAAAATCCACAGCTAAGTGGAACAAATCCTCATTAAGGACTCTCTGTTCCTAAGTGTCCTTTAATTTCCCTTTGTCCAAGAAAGCTCTTAAGTGTCCACTTGGAGATGCATTCAGGATTGCACTTGGTTTGACCATTTGTTAAAGGCTGTCTCTTAAGCCACCAATTTCTGACGCTGCCTTGAGCGGCTTTTCAGCAAAGTCCTAAGGATGCCTTCTGATGAAAGCTGCTAACTTCTCATTCTGTTTTAAGGAACAATTGAGGTAACAGAAAATTCTGTCACTAAAAGAATCTAAACAAGACTGCAGAATGCCATAAAATAGTTCCAGGTGGAATAAAGGCATTGTTGGTGAGAATGTTTCCTAAATCATAGAATTATAGAATATTTTGAGCTGGAAAGGACATTAAAGATCATCTAGTTCCAACTCCCTTGCTATAGGCAGGGAACACCTCCCACTAGGTCAGGTTGCTCACTGTCTCGTCCAGCCTGGCCTTAAACTAGCCTTGGAAAATGAGATAGGGAAGAAGTAGGAGGAAAGAGATTATATATTTCTTCTATAACTAGAGCTTAACCTCCTCAGGAAGTCAATGGAAAGAGTAGTTAGGATATCTCTGAAGACCAGGAGCAGTAGTACCAGTTTCCCTAAAACAACCCTTATTCTCTTCAACTGCTTGCACAGGGAACTGGTAGGAAGCAGCAGCATTAAGTTCCTGAAGGGCAAAGCTGACTCCTTCCAGAAGGAGAGAGCAGAGAGCTGTCCCCAGGTCTCTGTGACCACACTGTTTGCACAAAGCTGGGCACCAACACAAGCAGCATGGGGGGGCTTCAGCAAGTCCCAAATCACCACAATGAAAGCAGTAATGTACTTTCCTCCTTTTCTGAGCTTCTGTTTAACTAACAATGAGAAGGTAGTACCTGAAGGGGGCCTTCAGGAAAGCTGGGGAGGGACTACTTGCCAGGGCATGGAGCAATAGGATGAGGGGCAGTGGTTTTAAACTAGAGCAGGGCAGGTTTAGGTTAGACATTAAGAAGACGTTTTTCACCACGAGGATGAGGCACTATCACAGGTTACCTAGAGAGATGGTGCAGGTCCCATCCCTGGGGACACCCAAGGCCAGGCCTGATGAGGCTCTGAGCAAACTGATCTAGTCCCTGCTCACTGCAGGGGGGTTGGACTAAAGGTCTTTGAATGTCCACTCCAACCATATGATTCTATGAAGATAACAAGGACTCTCACATGGGAAGAATTAGGAAAAATAAATTAACACCATCTGAAGTCCTAACAGAATTTTTCCATTCTTTATAAGAAACTCAAGCTATTTTTTTGTCTGATAATAAGGAGAAATCTAGCTGTTTCTATAGCTATTTGCTCAGAGAGAAATGAAAACTACTCATTTATAAAAACAGAAAGCCAGCTAGGACATTGATTCTTGTCATACAAGTTATGTTGCTTGTTCTGCAGTAAAGAAGGCAGATATTTCTTACCAATATAATTTGGACTGCTTTCATCAATACATTTGGAACAGTGGTTTTTACTTACACCCTTTATAAGTGTGAAAGCAAGTGAAAAACCTGTCTGAATAGATAAAATTTACAAATGAATTCGTATACTTATAAATTGGAACCAGATTTTCTTAAGCAAAAGAATTTGGCAGCTTTCAAGTTCTTCTCTAAACCACTATGAAATAGTGATAACTTAATAAGGCAACAAATCAGAAATAGAACACTGAGCCATACTTGGATTGTGTCAAGTGCTGAGGCTACTTTCATACTTCAGATTTCAATGCTGTGAATTGCAATCTATCCTAAATCTTGTCAGAGTCACAAACAATTTCTGAACTTCTTAATATATGGGGAAAAAAATAATAAAATTTTGTGGTTCATGCAACACAACTGATACCACCCCTAGAAGTTGGTGGCATGGGGTTTCATTATTTTCACCAGTTACTCTACTAGGATCAAGGTGATGTCCTCCCCACTCTACTTTGCCCTGGTGAAACCACATCTGGAGTACTGTGTCCAGTTCTGGGGCCCTCAGTTCCAAAAGGACAGATAACTGCTTGAGAGAGTCCAGCACAGAGCCACAAAGATGATGAAGGAATTGGAGCATCTCCCTTATGAGAAACAGCTGTTGGAGCTGGGTCTCTTTACCTTGGAGAAGAGGAGACTGAGAGGTGACTTCAGTAATGTCTATAAATATATGTCAGGAGGATGGATCCAGGCTCTTCTCAGTGACATCCAATGATAGGACAAGGGGCAATGGGTTCAGGAGGTTCCACATAAATATAAGAAAAAACTTTATCATAGTGAGTGTGACAGAACAGTGGCACAGTGCCCAGAGGTGGTATGGAGTCTCCTTCTCTGGAGACATACAAAAACTGCCTGGATGCCTTCCCGTGTGACGTGGTCTGAGTGTTCCTGCTCCAGCAAGGGGACTAGATGACCTCTTGAGGTGCCTTCCAATCCCTGATGTTCTGTGATGCTCTTTAGGTTAGAAGGGAATTCATGAGGTTGATTGGCCAAATCTCTGCTTCCATGCACTATGTAAAATCAGCTACTTCTGTTAGGGGTCAACTTGATGTTTCTGTTTTTTATCCTGTTGTGAGACCTGTTTTGTTTAAACAAACCTCAGTATAGCTTCTTGGGAAAATACAGACACCACTTAGGTGCAGGTTAAAAACACTTCCGTTGGAACACAGTGTCTTCAAAAAAAGAAGCATGATGCTTTTTAAAGGCTGTGCCTGGAGCATGAGATTAGTCACTTGGAAAGATAACATGTCTGATTCTCCAGCAGCACTTCCTCCTTTGCACACCCATTGTGACAGCTCTTCAAACTGAAGTCATACATCAGGTGTATCAGGCCAGGAAACTTATGAAAATCAGAAATGGAGGTGTGGTGGGAGGTTAATTTCCCTCCTACGATATTTCACAACAGTGAAAGCAACAAAACTACCTTTTCCTTCTTCTTTTTTTTTTTTAAAGAAACTTAATCCAGCTCTCAGCTCTCCACATAGAGTAGAAATGCTGTTGTTTAACAGCTGCTTGTAGAAAAGTCTCTGGTTTGTAGCACAGAATGTTTTCTTCTGACTTGTTTGAAAAGACAATTGTCATTCTCTGGATAAACTACTAGAATGCTGAAAAACACACAGATGAAGCATGCAAAGAAGAAAAATAAGAAGAGAAAAAGTAGGAAAAATAATGTTCAATGTGAGTACATCCTTCATAGCACCCAGGATTTAAAAGTTCAGACCCACAGTTGAACAAACAAGGTAGAAGAACTTATCTTATTCTTCCAAAAGTGATGTGACAGCAATGCTATTCGAGGAGCTGAGATGAGAATTGCAGTTCTTTGGAGTGACAAATAAGATCTCACCTACTTCCTTTAAAATAAGTAATCTGCTTGGGGTTTTTTTTCAATAATGCTGAAGAAAATAAGTGTTTAAAACAAGCTCACAGCTTACTTTCTTGTGCTTATTACTTCTTTCCTTAAACTTGCCCTTTATGATCAGTATATGACATTGTGGCAGTAAATACCTCATGCTAATCCACAGGGCACATAACGAACTACTGAAGAGTTTCCCTTGGTTTACAAATACACAAATGAAGATCAAAAACATAAGAATTTTAGCCTTTTGGTTCAGAAGAAATGCATTTAGATGTAAAACAGATTTGTCTGGTATAATTTAGGAAATTATTACTTCTCTACATTTCCAGAACACTGTGCTCAACATTACTCTAAAACAGGACTAATTTTTCTGCTGCATTAAGTTACTCTATCTCAGTAACAAGAAACACATTATGCAATCAGCAAAAAAAGCTGTGTAATAGTCTGATTTCTCTGTAATTGAGTTTCCCAAATCTGCCTTCAGATGCTAAAGTGCAGCCCTGCCCAATTTGCAAGAGCAAGACACACATATCTAAACAAAAATCAGCACTTACTTTTTAATTCCTTTACAAATCTGCTTAGTACATTAGCATCATTATTCTATTACTCATAGAATCATAGAA
>VZTY01027262.1:161238-233316 GCA_013400935.1 Turnix velox | reverse complement strand
ATTAGGTAGGAGTTCCACTTGAGAATTATGCTTAATCTGTTTACAGAGAAAAAAAATGGCCCTGATCAAGCTAAAGGTTATGATACAGCAACACACAGAGTAAAAGACTGGACACACTTCAAGATCTACCCAGATAAGTAGCACAGCATGTCCAGTCCCTTTAATCTTCTGCTTTTGCAGCCACAAAACAAACACATAAATAAATTGCAGACTTCTGGGACAGACCCAAAATTACAAAAAAAGCAAACAAGGAAACCAAAGACTATTAAGAAAATAGTCTGTAAGAAGAAAAAAAATGAAAGAAAATCTTAAAAATTCATTATTGAGCATGTAAACTATTTTTTCCATTTGCATAAAACTGATCATATTTAGGCCTTGTTTAACACATTCTGGTAAACTATACAGATGGTTCTCAGGCATTCTTACTGACTTAACTCTTCAACTAGAGTTGCAGGAGTTGTTTTGGTGGCAACAGAAGCTTCTAGTGCTCTAAGAGATTTTTGCCTCCCTGTCTGGCTGCCAGACTGCTTTTCCCTAAGGAGGCATACACCAGAGCAAAGATGTCCTCTGAAAGTAAGCAGAGATTTAACTTTTCCTCCACTGACACGTTTTGACAGGAGGTAAGGGAGACATACAAAGAATACGAGGTGGTTTTCAGGTGAGGTTAAATGTTGCATCTGTTGTAATCTAACAGCTTAGTGCAGCTAAAGGGAAGAAACTGGTCTTTCTACTCCATTCCTCTAGCAGCCTCAGTCTCTCTGGTCTTTCACGGATGTGATTAAGGTGTCAGACTAAACAGCCTTTGCTTACATGATTGCATTAGGACTGGGATTGGAGTGACCCATGGTGGGAATTGGCAACGTTCAAAGCTGTCTTCAGAAGAGGGAAAGACATAGTATGGCATCCCTTCAATGGCAGGAATGCACTGAAGTAGCACAGCTGTTGCACCATGATAATGGACACCCTCACTTCCTTGCAAGGAGCAATATTAAAATATAGTACATGATGGTAGGAATTACAGCAAGAAGGTGAATATCAGTTGTACAGAGTGCAGGAGAAGGCTGAATTAATTGCTGAGCAAGGAGGGCCAGATAAAGGAGTGACATTTCAGTGGTTTCAAAGTGTTATAAATCATTCCTAAATTTCAGAGACTGTGCTACATTAATAGCAACAGACATACAAATGCTTTTGGGAACACAGAAAACAGGCCAAAATATTTTGGGTTTTTTTTGTAATCTGTTCAGTTGTCAGTATCTGTTTTCTTCCTGATTTCAGAAGAAGAAGGTACATAAAATAGCTTATTAACTCCTTTTACTTTTCCTGTGTACAAACAGGAGCAAAAAGCATATTGGTCTTTCTCTCCAGAAGCATTACCTTATTTTCCATAGTATTATCAACCAAGCAGTAACAACCTTGTTTGTGTTGAATTTTAGATTCTTTGAGTACTGCCCCACAGCAAGAGATGCCACCAAAATTAAGACCTCAGATCAACAGGTTTGGGATGGATATTAGGAAACATTTTCATATGAAAAGTTTTATCCTGCATTAGAAGAGGCTCCCCAGGGAAGGGGTTGAGGCACCATCCCTGGCAGTATTTAAGAGCCAGGCAGACATAGAATTTAGACATGTGTTGTAGGGATGTCAGAGCTGGGTTGATGACTAAACCTGATGATCTGAGAGGTCCCTTCTGACCTGGGACATTCTGTGATATTTGTTTATATATAACAGGTGTATAAAGCAGAACCTCGTAAATTCAAGTTGTTCTCATTTTTTTCAAACACCACCAGTAGAGTTCAGCTTGACAAAACCCGAGCAAAAAGAATAAGAGGAAATAAGAGAAAAGAGGCAAAGCTTAGCTACAGACAGTAATCAAGTCCTCTTTTTTTTTCAGAATGTCCTTTGTTTTGTATAGAGAACACTTTCATCATTACTTATAGAGTAGTGTTCCACAAATTAGAAATGCTTCTTAGTTCATGTGGCAATGTATGTGTGCTTGCCAAGTTTTTTTAATGTTAGCTGATACCAAAAATAGTCAGATTAGAGGCTTGATTAGAAATGTATCCCAAGTAATTCCAATTAAAAATACATATATTTCTAACCCTTCGAATAAAGAATATTTGGGGCATCGATTTAAGAAGAAAAAATCAAGGAATTCTTCAAAATTTGAAACTGAATTTGTTCATGTACCTTAAATACTGATGAAGTAGCTTTCAAAATTTGAGAAGCTATGGACATTTGATAAGTGCTTCTATTCTTTAGCAGCAGCTAAAGAATAAAGCAGAAGCAGGTTTATGTCCAGATATATAATCTTTCTTTCAAAGTTTTATTAATGGACACAGGTTAAGAGAAGAACTTCATGGTTATTGACATATTGAGGCAAACGGGGATATTGAAACATACTGACTGTGATTCAATGCTTCTTTGTCTGTTGTATTCAATGTAGTGACTTACAGTGGTGCAAGAGAAAGTTGAACTAGTTATTTAAATTTAGAACAAGATATATTATGTTAATTTCTTCAGAAATATTATTTACCTCTAGGTGAGATAGTAATTGTAATGACTGCATTAAAATACTAAAGCAATATTGAAGCTCCCAGGCAAACCAAACTTTTAATTTCACATGAAAAAAAGAACTAGTACAGAAAATCATATCTACTTATTGACATGAAGAAGAGGCCAACCCTGAGAATTTCAGAATAACTTCCAACCTCAGTAATATACAAAAGGAAGAAAAAGCATAATAAAAGATTAAGGGAATAAAACTCTTGCTTTTTGAGTAATTTTTTTTAATTGCATAGAAAGGAAGAAAACTACTAAATGCTACAATGAAAACTTCAGTTAAAATAATCCTTGATCTATATATTTATGAGTCTTCATATTTTCTTACTGCATAATTATGGATCTCCACATGACAATAGGAGTAGCTGCTACAGGATTTTTAATGTAATTTCATAACATCTGGGGAATGGGATGTGGGACAGAGGGCACGAACAAAATATCACCAGTCTTTGGAAGCTTTTCAGAGGAACTCATACCCATTTCAGAAAGTTATATGATCTGAAAGATACTACCCTGAAGTCAAGGTGGACATGCTGATATATTTTTGAGCTCTGTTCCTTTCAATAGAAACACCAGCTACTTTGACTGGTTAGGAGGATGCAAGAAACCAGAACTGTATTGTTACTCAATCTTCATTCTTTCAAATAATGAGCAGAGAGTAAGGCAGGGAAGTGAACTCTGTTACTTTCTTTTTTTTTTTCCCCCTGCATAGATGAGCAGATATCTACTCAGTCACTTAAATATCAATGCCTATTCATGTAACCTTTGCAAATGTGAACTAGCTTTGTATCTTCTTGCCACACATAGATCTTGATGTGCTTTAAAATAATCAGACATAATTCTCACGGGAAATAATCTTTTTTTTTCTCTGGCTTACTCAAAACTGTGAAATTATGTGTGTGTAAATACAGACTTGTTATATGGCATTAGACCTACTTTAGTCGTAACAGAATTACTGTATAATCAGATGTGTTTTCCATCTAGTGATCTGTGTAAAGAATAAACTTGTGACAAAAGAGTATGCTTCTTAAAATGCTTTAAATAGCAACAAGTGAGTCCTGAAACCTAGAAGGACATACAAAGGGACAAAAGGAAGTAATGAATATGGCTACAGCACATCCTCAGGTTAGTAATAGCCAGTTTTTGTCTGAAAGCATTAATTTTTGTTTTGCAAATCCTGTCCTTATCTGGGCCTCTAGGCCCTTCTTTTCCTAAATACTATACAGTTACCAGCTCAAAGAATATGTTGATAACATGGAACTGTGATGATTTTTTTGTTCCACAGGAAGTTCCTAAAAGATGTAGAGAATCCACTATATAGAATTAGGATAGTTACCACAAACACATTCTCCCGTAAGAAACAAGTAAGAAGGAAAAATAATATAACCTAAGGAAGAGGGTGCCAAATGCTATGTAACATCTGCACCTTATAGAGGCTCTCTCAGGGAGAATAAACTCCAGCCTCAAACGATGGTTAAACATGCACAAGGGAAAACCAAGAACATTGCAGAAAAACATCAAAACAGATCTTTTGGTTTTATGATTTCTCTAGCACACAGCGAAACACAAAGGAGTGGAACCTGGAGAGATATCAAGGAAGGAACACAGTGAATACTTAACTTTGCTTACTCAAACCAAAGTGAAGCACAGGTATGAAGTGGTAGTGGCTGAAGGCTGATGAAGAATGTAGACAGATGTGTGGTCTGTATCTATGCTTGAAAGAGGGTCTATTTAACACTGGAATAAACAATTTGCACTTAGCTTTTTCTTCTATATGAGAACAGTTTCATCTCTTACAGCATATTTCATAATACATTTCTTTATACAAATGGTCTAAGAATTTCAGAGGGCAGGAGAGATGAGAAATACATGAACACACCTTAGAACTCTTTCAAGAGAAAGGAGTGTAGCTATTACTGCACAGGATGGTAGAAAATATAATACTGTAACGATAAAGCATGAAGGTACTAATCTTTCCTTTTACTCAATATTACTCTCCCATTTAAATGTTTCTATGTGTTTTGTTTCATCCATGAAGAAAAGATAATAAATACTATGTTGCTGTTGGTTACTTCTCAATTATCAGAAAAAATTACAGCTAGTTAGATAGTAATTTAAATAACCCAGAATGTAAAAGGAACTATACAACTAGACTACAGGGAGTCTAAATGGAAGCTAATTTAGAAAAGTTAGGTTTTTCACTCAACAAACCTCTGCAAGAAACTTCCATTTTGCCATCTTGGACTGTGACAATCATAAATACTGCAACAAATACTGAAATATTCATGAGCATCCAGAAGTATTTTAGAGGGTCTCTATATCTTTAAACACAAAGCTCGGGAGTCTGGGAAAAACATGACTGGTGTATATACTCTTTACTGATCATAGGAGCATCTAGGAAACATTTAATGAAAGCCTCTTATCGTTAGTGTTTCAGGGGTCCATAGGAAAGGAAGTTCTCTAACAGAGGACCATTGGAAATGGGACAGAATCGATCTCTTCTTTTTCCTTCAACCTTTCCAGGGCTCTAGAGAAAAGGAATTTTCAGGTGTTGCATACACAGGCAACATATACTGCTGTAATAATGTTATTAATGCTCTGAAAACATTATATTGCATAAACAGATTAAGTTAAGCACACTGAAAAATGCTCTTTTCTTAGACTTATTTATTTTAACCCTTATGTGCCTCTGAAGTTTTTGATGTCCCTATTTTTATTACCTATTGCTTTCTTTCAGCATTGAATTAAAAATATGACAAACATGTGCCACATGTAACTAAACATCCAGTTCAGCATGCCCATTGCACTATCATATACACCACACACAAGTTCAGACATCATTTACTCTTGGGAGCATGACAGCAGCCCAGCAAGTGCACCAGGCAAAAAGCTACAGGTAAGTTTTTGGGGCTTTTTTCCCAGGGCTTAACTTGGGACAGAATCGACATCTGCCGCCTTTTTGTGTTCAAGTCTCAGAGCCTGTGCTCAGGTGAAATGCCATCTCAGGAATGAAATAAGGCCAGGACTGTAACTTGAATGCGTCCATGCTTTTTCCAAATCTGCAGCAACTCCCGCGCTTACAACAGTTCAAAAATGTCTGGCAGCTTCTGCAATTTAGAGATCTATCACTTTTAGGTCAGCCTGCCTGACAAGATACACTTACAAACATGCAGTAAGCATTGCAGATTAGGAGACAGATGCTGTAATGCTGGTATAAATATAAAAGTTAAAAAGGCAAGAAAATCTTCTTTATAGATCTTTCTTAAAAAGACCTGTGGCATATAGTCTCTATGTTTTATTAAGAAGCTCCTGGACTCTGACAGCATAAATGCAACAATGAGCTTCTGTTACATATCTAACATCAGAGATATACAGAATGAAATATCTTAACTCCCTGTGAGAAAGATGAAACACCAAAACAATCAAGAAAATATCTAATTACACCATTAATTTGTAGTACTTTAAGAGAAGTACTGTCCATACCCAGGTATGGAAAATATTTTGCAAAAATCAGTACTCACCTATAGAAATTTAAAAACATAAGTACAATTTTTTCTCCATTATTCATTGTTTCAGAAAAACAACATTCTCTGGACAGTCAGCATCAACTTGTGGCAATGTTATATGCAGCACAATGGATTTTTGCTTTTTTTTCATTTGAAGGTAAGGGATTGTTTTTAGCTTGGGGGGGGATTGCTGACAAAGCACTTGGCAATAAGTAGATGAGACTATTTTACCAGTAAACAAGCTGCAATAAAGTATCAACATTCAATCAATACAGATTACTTAGTTAATATTTTCCTTAATGTATCTGGATTACTAGTCCATTAGATCATTACCTGATAAATAGTGTGGGTAATGAATTGAGAGTAACTACATACCTTCAGGAAGAACCTGCCCGATAACAATAATCCATTAGAAAAACTGGCAGTATCCTCTGATCTATAGCCCACAAAGCTATGACTTGATGCAGAGTTTCATTCCCTCTGCTCAGCACTCCAGAAGAAAATAAGCACAATTCAAATATTTCTCAGGATGTGACAGCTCTCTAGATCCCTGGTTGCATTCTGTTCCCAGGGGTTGACAATCTGGTGTTCCAGTGTGCATAGAGCAGTGAAGATGAATTGAAAACGCTTGAGATAAATTAGGGATGGCTAAGTTAAAATTGTCTCTGCTCCCGAGTCTCATCTGCAGTCTGCAAGCCTATTTTGCTGTGAAAAAGCTAGATGGCAGGCTGCCTCACTGAGTTCTTCTTAAGCGACAGGGAGCATTTTCAATGAAGAAAAATTCTCCCATTATCTAAGCTAATGTGACTGCAGCTAAATCTAGTCTTAAAAGTGTGTTCTGGCATGAAATTAATTCTCACTGTTGCTTTCTTTCAGATCCTAAGTTAAATTTAAAAAAAAAAAAGAAAAACATAGAACCACCCTATTTTTTTGTGTGAAAGAAATAAACTTTTTAGCTGATAACCAGCAGCATGTTTCATGATGTAACCATGTCTGACAGTCTAAATAGGGGAATTTTCACTGTTTCATGAACTTTTTCATGAACATGATGTCAGAGTTTCCAGGCAAATGTCTAAAGATTATTTTAAAAATCTCTATCTAATAGGATACCCTAAAAAAATGTATATGGCTAATTCTTCTGAACTACAACTCTCTTCCCACAGGTAATTCTCAATGAGGAAATAATTCAATTTAGAAAAAGGTTTGTCTTTTCTGTTTCCACAGCATTCTTCACTGGAGACAAAATAGTAGTTAATGAATTAAAAATATTTTCTCCATGCTTTACCATGCCTATATTGCATTAGATTTTAGTTGCAAAGAAGTACTTTAAATGAGGAAGCCCAGAAAGACAGTAAATATCCAATTCAAAGATGAAAACTTCAGAGTCAGATAATGAGATTTTTTGATACCTGATATTTTATTTAATATACAATATATTGAATATTAAACATATTATATAAATATTAAATTTGACAAAACCACAATGTGTGTGCTTATAAAGTTTACTAAACTTTTTGAAGGAGATTTTTCTTTATTGTGGATTGAAGTCTTGAATGATTTTAACTGCTTCATAAGTTTCTTCATTGTTTTCCCTTGAAATTTGTGTTACACTGTTGGTACATTGTGCTGTTGGTACATTGCTTGCTGCAACTTCTTCTTTCTTAGATTTGTAGAGGATTAGATCTGGATAAAAATAAAACACTTAAGTGACAATATTTTTTCTAATCCTAAAATTTAATAATAGCAAACACTAGCTTCCACCATGACTGTACATTAATTAAATGTCAAGGGACTACATAGTCCAGTGACATACATATTTTAAATACTACATGAACAGGTTTGTACGTGGAAGAACACACATAAGAACTCTCATATTTGCTATAGGAGAAGTTGACTATATTTATTATCATCAGGGTATGAAGACTGTAAAAGTAATATCTGTCAAATGGATCAGTTCACTGAGAGGTCCTGAACTTCACAAACAATGTATTTTTCTATAGTCTTTATTTCCGCAGTATCTAGATTTTTTTGATGTTTTGTATAAGTAGTGTGCATTGTGTGCACTTCTAGAGGGAATATATTCCTTTTTGGTTTGTGCTTTGTTTCAACCAAAAAGAAATCAGATCATGTACTTTGATACTGCTCAATGAAGTAGCATAGGGTATTTCCTACCAAATATTAATGCACACACCACAATATTGAACCCAACAAAGATAAAAATGAGAACCAAAAGAGGAGTTATGATCAGTAAAAATTCAAATTTTGATTCCTTGCTTCAATTTTTGTAAGCATATCCAGGCTGTTTAGGGGTTATGGTTTTGGTCTGAGGTTTTTTTCAGGCTTCTCTTTCTTCAGATAATTCCATTTAAAACTTCAAATAACATGCATAAAAAACCCAAGCCAAACTGAACCAAAAGCATGAACATCAATACTACGTTTTATCCAACTTCACAATGAAGCCATAACTTGATTTTATCTTGAAAGCAACAAAATATCTGCATTACAAAATTAATAGAATCTTACTGATTAAGAGATCTCAGTGCAGTTTAATTATAGGTGTCTTAAATCATTCAACAAGAATCTCCCAACAGCTGCCGTATGATACACAATGATTTTTTTGTTCTGGTTTCTGCTGTCCTCTCTCCTTTATGGGCTATATTGTATATGGACTCCTAAAACTGCAGCAATACATGATGAAAGATCCTTCAGATTTCCTGCTTTCAATCTTTGTGCTACATATTTCTTCCTTCAGCTCTCATTTGCATTACAGTGAATAGGGCCTTACTTTGAACTCATCCATCCCCTTTCATCTCAATTGCTTATGGCAAGTTTACTGTGCCTCTCATGAAGCACAAAAAACTTACACAGCCTCAAGTCTCAGCAGCTGTATGTGAATTGAGAGCATCAGATAATGGTACTGGAGGTAAATTAAGCCAAAAAAACCCCTTCTGATACAAAATTCTATCCAAGTGGAGCACTGCTTTTACTCACTACTGCAATGCAAATAAATAGTTATATAGGGAAATAACATCTTAAGAAATAAGAAGGAAGAAATGTGAAAACATAAACACAGTGGGAGAGTAGTGCAGAATTCAGAGCACTCTCAAGCATGTCCAAACCTTTTACTTTGTTCAGAAAGCTTATTCTTAGCTCTGAGGTATTGCTGAGTGGTTTTGCCATGCTAAAACTCAATAAACCTGCCCTGAACATCATTAATATAATACAAATAAATAAAAAATGACAGTCATCAGCAGCTACTTGCTCTATTGAGCACTGGTGAGGCTGCACATCAAATACAGTGTTCAGTTTGAGGCTACTCACTAAAAAAAGCCATTTAGGTACTGCACCGTATTCAGAGAAGGGCAATGAAGCTGGTGAATGATCTCGAGAGTGAGTCTTATGAGGTCTAGTTGAGGGTGCTGGGGTGGTTCAGCTTGGAATAAAAGTGGCTGAGTTGAGACCCTATCATTCTCTACAACTACCTGAAAGGAGATTGTAGAGAGGTGGGGGTTGTTGTCTTCTCCCAAGCAACAATGATAGGACAAGAGGAAATCATCTCAAGTTGTGCAAGAGAAGGCTTAGATTGGAAATTAAGAAAGAATTCTTCACCATAAGGAACAGGCTGCCCCATGAAATGGTTCAGACATCATCACTGGAGATCTGTAAAAGATTTGTGGATATGGAGCTGAGGGACATGGTTAAGTCCTGAATTTGGCAGTGCTCAGTTTATGATTGGACTCAGTGATCTTAGAAGTCTTTTCCTACTTCTACAATTTTATGTTTCCATGATTATATGATTTCTCATTACTACCACAGCTCCATCACATACTTAAAAACAAGAGATATGATGCTAACTAAAAATTTGATCTAGTTAATCAGTATTTAGACTGTTTAATAAGTATCAGATTGTTTTATATCTAGAATACCACCTGCCTTGAGGTGAAGAAAAAATTTTATTTCAGGTAATCTCTGGCAGCTGTCCAAAATCTGATTATACAAGTAGACTTACCACTGCTCTAAACAGGAAATACTGCTAGTAATTTTATTTAGAATTTTCACACGTAACTACATATTTTCTATTAGGAAGCAAAAGCAAATGAAGTTCTAGCACAAGGTTTCCTGATTTATTCAACAGTTGCTATAAATCATGACAGTTAAGCTAAGTGCTCCTGATCTCTGCCCATTTCTGGTGTATTACTCTGCTCTGTCCTTCCAATATACATTTAAGAAGTAAAAAGAATTACAGCTAGTGACAGAAAATATCAGTAAGTAATTACCTCTTCTTTATTTCCTGTGCTTCCTCAGAGCACTAAACCAGGGTAGACAGGCTACCATAAATATATAACTAACATTGTATTGTCAAAGCATCTGAAATCATCCTCATTTATATTATATTAAGCTACTAAAGGCAGCTCTGAAATGCAATTTTTGAAACATGTTTCCTAATTAAAAGTGCAAGTGTCATGGAAATTCAAAACCTGAATGTGGAAATATTTACGCTGATATTAAATTGACATCCACAAGCTCTGTGGATATCAAGAAATTATTTAAGTTGAACATATATGTAACAAAGTGCAAAGCTGATCCTGATTTTTTTGTCTTCTGAGTGCAAAAATTCTTAGATAGTGCATAGATGTTTCTAAGGGATTAGTTACTCCCATGAAGCAGAGATAAAGAGAAAACCGATGAGATAAAAGTGACAGAATGTTCTTGCTCAATAGTAATTTTTTTATTTCACAATTCCACAACTTTACCTTTGCCACAGACCTTTCAATAAGCTACAATAAAATCAATATCATATACTCTGTTTATTTTCATTAACTGAAACAATTCATCAGAGGCTGAAAGATGTGGTGTCAGAATAGTAAGTATACTGTAAATGCTTCAATTTGTTGGTTATCACTAGAATTAGCCAAGGTTTTCAGATATTGCCAGATCCTGATGAGTTTTATACCTCTCTTTCTTTCTCCCCTAACAATTAAAAATTTGGAGCAAGGGGGAAATAAGAACTAATCATAATAATCAGTGGCTGACATATCACATAAAAATATCTTTTTTACCTTTATTAGGTAGATATTTTTTCTCTCTTTTCACAGTTTCCTATAGGACTATTTAACAAAGGAAAAAACACCAGAACATTTCTTCAAGTAGGCACAAAGGTTTTAATCCTGCCTGGTTTTCTATGAGAGAAGTAATCACTAAGGGCTACTTTGAAAATGCTAAACTGTCTCAGCAATAAAGTCCAGCTGTTGCTATTCTCTCTATTTTGATTTTGGAGTTCTTGCAGTTCAGATAATGTTAAAGGAATGCAGCTGCAAACTGTTCTGACTAGCAACAATTTGTACCTGGGGTGAAGTAAAAGTGAGATGAACCAATACAGTTTTCTCTTTACACTTGTAACATGCTTTTCCTATTTAATTTCATAAGAAAAAGCTACTAAATGGTTATTAACAGTAATCCCACATAGGAAAAGTTGATATAAGAAAAATTGCTTCTAAGTTCTCCAAGTAAGTTGTGGAAGATAGTATACAGAACTTGATCTATCACATGGTATCAACTATGGTCTTTAATTGAACTCCACTGTGAGACCATTTGAAGAATCATGGCCTACAGATTTTTAGATATTTCTTTGGAAAATATTGCCATACTGATTTTTCATGTTTTGCAGATGCCAGCAACTGAGACATGAAAATGTAATGTGAAACTTCACTAGCTAGTATTTTATGGTAATTTCAGTGTTAATGTTTCTAAATATTGCAGATTCCACTACCTGCAAGAGCAAGACAATAAGAGGTGCAACTAATTAAGAAGACTAAAACTAATTTAAATTAGTGTGTCTGAAATGAAGCAGTTTTTCGTTCTGTTTCTCCCACTAGAAACTTCTACAATGTAGATCTTAGCAAAATGAGAACAGTTATTAAGTGACACTGCCACTTGGCACTGGACAGATTAATCAACCTTTCCCCTAATTACAAAAGATCATGCCTCCTTCTACTAACAGGTTGATTCTCAGACCACTACTAGAAATTTTATTAGTCTACTACTAATGCTTTTCACAAAAGAATACTGTGGTAAGAAACTTTTGCAGCCTTAAATTTATATACATTCCAGAAAAGAATCACAGAATGACAGGGATTGAAAGGGACCTCAAAAGATCATCTAGTCCAATCCCCCTGCCAGAGCAGGAACTCCAAGACCAGATCACACAGGAATTTGTCCAGGTGGGTTTTGAATGTCTCCACAGAAGGAGACTCCACAACCTCTCTGAGCAGTCTGTTCCAGGGTTCTGTCACCCTCACAGTGAAAAAGTTTATTCTCATATTTCTGTGGAACCTCCTGTGTTCCAGCTTGCACCTGTCCTATCATTGGGGGTCACTGAGAAGAGACTGGCTCCATCCTCCTGACACTCACCCTTTATTGATAAATGTTATTGATAAACATGAATGGGGTCACCCCTCAGTCTCCTCCAAGTTTAATAAGATCAATTAAATGGCATTTTATTAATCAGACCTTTATCTTCACAGTTGCTGTCAGGCTAAAGATTAAATTTATTAGATAATTAGATAAATTTATATTATTAGATTACATTTAGATTATATTACAATAACAGCAGCAACAACAACAATAATAACAGATTGTTTTGGTGGGCTAGATTTTTGTGATTCTTTCTCTTGTTTGATGAAAAATCTCACTAAAAATGGATACAATCAATGAAGTATTATGTCTTTGCATATCCTCTGAAGCAACTGTTTGTAGTACACACATTTTCAATTTGGTAAATAGAAGCAGAATGGTTTTAAGTCTTTCAATACCCCATTGCTCAAATTCACACCGAGAGACAAATGTGAAATTAAAGCAAATAATACCTTTACAGACTTCATACCACACAAAAACTTCTAGTGAATGCAGTAAGCTAAAAATGCATTGTGAAGTGCATTTCTGAAAGGAGACAAGAAACAGAGAATAGCTTTTCAAAATGGAATAGTCCTGCTCAAGGGAGTACTGTTTATAGTCGAGTTGATAATTGACAAGGCAGGGAACTCTACTTTATCACACAGTGCAGGCTGTACGGCAGCAAAAGATAGTGCTTTGGTGCCAGATTACAGGCACGGGGAGCTTGCCAACACAGGAGAGCACTTTTTGTAACAATGCAGACAGGCAAAGTGGCATCCTCCTTGCTTCCACACACAACTGATTAAAAAGCTCTATGTTTGAAATAAACAGTGATCTGACTATTCATTGACTATACATAGTTTTGACTATACATTTCTGTAGGCTGTTGCTATTTTAATTAAAAGCTGCCAATAAATATTGGTATATATCATATGCCAATGTAACTGTAATACATTTATTTTTTTCAAGACATCTCCTCAGAACCCTGGATTTTTTATCTCAACAAAATATTCACATAATTTAAACTTTAAACTGGGTAAACTTGAATATGACCTTTTTTATATATATATCTTAATACCTCTTGAACTGAAATGCACAAGAACAATCATAAAATAGAAGGAAATGACAGGCATCAGAAGAGAAATATCTCCCTCAAATACTTAGGGAGAAGTTCAAGAACAAAGCCCAAGTGGAGATAAATCTAGAAAGGGACATTATACATACAGGAAAGTATTCTAGAGCTTAACTAGTTGAAAAAATAAAGTCAGGGGAATGGTAGGTTTGCTAATGGATGGGAGAACCAACAAAGGAGAGGTGACATGGAGAAGGCTAAACTCATTCCCTTTATGTCTTGATCATCATAGACATTGCCTGCTCTCAGACATCTGTATTTTGTTCAGTGCGCTATTCGTTTTTATGTATATAAAATATACAGGGTTCAAAAATCTACACATGGAATTTTGTAGGGTAAATGAGAAAATCATGATTGTAAATTATGCAGGCATTTCAATATGGAAAACGACACTATGCAGCATCACAATACTGCATTTAGTTAAGAAGTAAATTTGCATGCGTGTTTGAGTGGGGAAGATGTTAAAAAGTATATCTAACCAGATAGTTGAATGGTTAGTTCTGATCAGTGCTTTGCATGGCCTCATGACACACAGAAAATTAAGATATGTCACCAATCTAAAATATGTTATCCATATATGTCCTTCAGTTACTTAAATGAGCAGAAGATTAAACTCTATTTTGTCACTGATTTTAGGAGAGCTAGGTTTAAAGCTGGTTTCTGACAGTAATCTCCTGTAAAAATAGTTTAGTAGAATAAAAATTAAAAAGATACTTCTACAGGTTTTTTGGATGAGTTTAATATTTTCTATAGCAAAACATAAAGCATAATTAACTCCTGACTTGTATTTCCAACTCTATTGGACGTATAATAGAAATAAGATATGAAACTGTAATTTCTTCCCTCTACAATCCTTCCCACTATGGTTTCTCAGAAAAACTGTCTTCTATGTATGCATTCAGTGGTTTAAAAAGAATTTTTTTTTTCTTCAGTCTTGCATGTCCTTATTAGGCTTTATAATATTTTAATTTGCTCATTTTCCCTACATTTTCAATGTGATATCAAAAGTTATCCTAACTGTTCATTACCAAATAATTATAGATTTTTCAGAAAAGCTTAAATCTATTATATTTATAGCTAATTTCATTCATTTTTGGAAGAGATGTATTTGCTCCTACTATATGAAACACAAAACTCTTGCTCAGCTAATTTAGGTTTTGTCCTCAATGTTGTTTAGGTACTTTCAGTTGTGAGATCTACAAAATCTAGCTTTGTTTAGTGAGCCAAATTTTTGATTCATCAACTGAGGCTGACAAACCCAGCCTCTGTTAAAAGCCCAAATATGTTTTCATTTGAAGTTTCTTTCTTGGAAAAACAAAATACAGCTTAAAAGCTGAAACTTTTTTTTTTTTTTTTCTAGATTGAGAGGGTGTAACAGATGTTGCTTTTTTATATCTGGTATTTTTTATGCTACTTCTTTCTATATTTGCCCTATTCCTTTTTACTCTGTTTGCAAACCAAACAGAGGGATTGTGGACCCTAGAATGCACCCCTCGCTTCTCTTCAGTAGAGCAGATGCTGAAAAGGTATTCATTTTCTTAGAGGATCTGCTAAATTATTAGTATAAAACATACCGTATTTTTATGCAACAGTATGTTTCCTAAAAACAGCCCTAATTCTGAAATGTATGTTCATTCTGCTTAGTGTTATTTTGCCAATACAATCATTGTGTTATCATCCTTTTACTTATATACTCATAGGGCATTACTGGCTACGTGTAAGGTCATATCCTATGTCTAGTGGTATCAAGTCACACATTAATCCTGCTAATTAATTTACATATCAACTGAAAAAAGGCTTTTGTATCTGTAGTCTAAGTCTTACTACACAATTAGTAGTCTGTAGCTGTGGAATTATACAGCTTCTGTTGAAAAGGCACATAACAAAAACTGTCACTAAGGCAAGTGACTCTAATTAGACTGTAATTAGGATTGAATTTTTATAAAGGTATAATTTCTTATACAGAGTTCTTAAATGTCATATTCATGAATGGTTAGATGAAAGACCATAAGATTTCATTATTAAGAGAGACTTCATTACAGATGGGAGAAAAAAAAATATAGTTGATTATAGATTCCATATCTCAAAACCGCATTATTTTTTGAAATAGCATGAGTTATTTTCAACTATTGTGGGATCAAGTAGCTGGAATAAATAATATCCTTAACCTGAGAAAATATCTATGCTACAGAAAAAAATGTGGTTAGTGGGAATTTCACTGGGTGCTAATCTGTAAATGTTTCCTGATCTGTGCAGAAAGGAAGAAAAAACCCCAGTCTTAAAGGAGAGAAGCAATGAAAAAAAAACAAAAGCACCATTAGCTCAGGGAATGGCAGGCTCTGAAAGAACATGTGGACTAAGTGCTCAGAAAAACACTTTGGCACTATGACAGTCCTGCTGTTTCTTGTCTGCTTCCTGCTGTGTTTATAGAAATGGCATTTTGTACCAACTTTGTAAAGAGGATTGCATCAAAGAAGCACTGTATTTGATTTTTCCTCCTAGAGGAAACAATCCATAATTCCCCAAATGTGGTAAAGTACTGGAGACAGAAGAGGACATTGCATTCTGTTCAGTTTGATTTTCCTGTTAAGTGAAGGGAAAGCACAGCAAACTATCTGAGGCAAAGTTTGGGATGTTCTGTTGTCTCATTAAACAAAATCAAGGATATGATCTTTATCCACCAATATAATTAAAACACCAAAGAAAGACATTGATGTAAACTGTGTTCTAATTTAACCAAGATAAAATTATTCTACTAATTGTAAATATCCTTGCATTTTAAATAATGCAGCTAAACTTAAAATCAATTCATATGTTAGCCACCTCACCCACTCTACTGACAAAATAGGGGAGAGAAAAATCAAGATGAGGCAAAATAAGAATATCCTAGGGTCATAGGTATATGGTCTGTGCCTATAGACACAGTGTCTTTCTCAAAGTAGTGAAGTTGTTTTTATGATAGGAAAAAAAAGTTACATATACCCTCTTTCAGAGCTTAAGTCCCTGCTGCAAAGTCAACTGGACTTCCCAGAAGGGTTTCCTTTGTTCCACATTCCTCTTCTGTACAATAACTTCAAGTCTTATATTGTAGAGTGAATTTTCTCTGCATTTTTTAAAGGATAATATTCACTCAATAGCACAATAACAGAATTACATAATTATAAAGGGTGAAAGAAGCTGCATCAAATTACCCAAGAGTCTAAATGCTTGGTTCTGTATAATTACTTTCAAATTATTTCTGTCAAACACACATTATAGTTGAGTTAGTCATTTATATTTAAAGAAGAAAATTTAGAAAATCAAGGAAGAACTTATTCAGAATTTTTAATAAGAGCAGCCAGCTCTTTAACAAAAATTATCAAGTTTTTAAACTGCTTATTACTTACCCCAGTAAGTTCTGTGCATACTCTGGAAAACTGATTCACACATTAAAGACTACAAGTCCAGCATTCAGCACTGACAATATAATGATCCAATATACACACTTTAAGATAATAGCATTTTTGTATGTGAAACTTTTTCCTATTCAAATTATTTTTCATTTCCATGAATCGACTTACTGCTCTCACATCCAGCAGTGAGAGAGGACTCTTCAAACCTTAATTTGTTCTTGGTTCCTGTTATCTCAGGAAGCCCTTACTGTAACACTTCAAGGGTGCTGCAGTGAAGCGAGCATGTGAAGTGCAATAGTCCATGGGCCCTTGGCTGTACATCTGACCTTGACATGTTATCCCACAACTTGTCACAGGCAATCCTGATATTATCCCTCTCTTCTAAAGTTTAAAGCTCTGTCAATGAGAACAATTAGCTTGTGAGCAAAGATTCTCTCCTCTCTTTCAGAAAGGTGAACCCCATCTGACAACATTAAGTCTTGTGCCATGTAGATCATCTTATTATTAAAAAACCCAGAGTGGTATCAGAGAAACCAGCCACAGAGCCGCTTAGCAATAAACTGGACTCATCTGTACCTTCCAGTATGGCTGCCCAAGACTGGAAGAGGAGAGAGACAAATAAGCTGTGCTCCAGATGCCTTTACCAGTTATCCCAAAGCTTTGAAGTTGATAGATTGCCCTTGGACTACACTTTGTGGCTTCGTCACTACTCACATGAAAAACCCTATGAAGTACCCATAATTATTCAGAATTAAAGTACATCCTGTGAAAAAGTTGACAACATTGGACAGTGAAGGTCTAGGCTAGAGTAGCCAGGCAAGACAAAGATATTAGACTTCAATATCTTTTACTTCTTTGCTTATCCATTGGAGATTACAATTTTAGTGTGTAGCACAGGACTTTCAAAGGAGTTACAAGGAAAAATCTTTTGTGCTGTGATGTCTGTTGGTAACTGAGTAGATGCAATCTTTAGCGTTGTTGATAAAATACTTGTGCACAGGAATGTTTTTCTCCTGGAAACAGCTTTAAGCTTGCAAAGAAATAAGTGGAAAGAATAAAATTAAAGCAGCTTTTGACAACTGGATATGTTGTAATGAAAATGTTACATATTTCATTGTGATGAAAGCTAATGTAAAATCACAAATTCCACAACATTTTTCCTAATTCTTTATGCCTCACCACTAAATATGTCTCCTTTTATTCAACTAAGGACAACTATTTTAGAGCTGAGAAAAATGCTATTTGAATCAGTTTCCCTGGAGATTTTATTTCTGTAATTAATTAAAATGAAGCATCATCAGGGACCTGTGTGGGTGCTGGAATTCACCCACTTGATATTTTCTGAGACAATACTGCATATATTAGAGAAATTTTTATAATTGAGGATAAATAATAAGCTATTTGATTTGAACACATTACACAAAACATAGTGTAAAGCAAAAGTGATTTGGATTCACAACTTTCAAATACTTTTTGCATTAGAAAAGTGGGGGTTCTTTTGCTAAAGGCTAAAATTTTCCTGCTTTTTAAGGAGGATTTTTTCAGAGAGTAATTTTGCTATAAAATAGGATGAGAAAGTCTTCAATATTTTTGTACTGTTTGGGTCACAGCTGCATGTTGCTTTTTGCCTCTACAGGAAGCTTCATGTAGTGGCTGTGCTCAAAAGGTTAATAGCATTTACTGCATTACTAATCTATTCTTTAAACCACTGATTAACACTGAAATTGATTCCCAGCTACTTGTGGCTGAAATGACATTAATCTAGTCTCTGCTATTAAAAATGTTACACCTTTCTCATGTTACCAGGTGATAACATATCATTAATTTGACAGCTCCCATTGTTCTGTCCTTCACTGGAACACCTAGAAATACTAATAGCAAGCAAAAATTTCATGTACTCATTCAGAAAGAGAAATTGCAGCACATTATCATTAAGTGCATTTGTATTATGAAGGACAACTGCTTTTTGTAGCTGTCAGGTATCCAAAAATATGGATACAGGTATGTGATTGTGGTCAGATAGGATACAGCATTATTATGGCTATAAATCTTGCAAATGCAATCTACTGTGACAGTGTCAAAAGCTGGGTGGACAGTATCCAATTCTCAACTACAAGTGCCTTATCTTGGTATGACATTCAAATTACTAACAAACTGATAGTGTTTTACCCGTTGAATGCACAACTCCATAATGTGAAGTACAAGAAAATATTAAACAGAAAGGAACAATTACTCTTCAAAGCTATTTTCAGTTTCCAAACTCCAACCCCATCCCTGCAATTAGAATATTGCATTAGCTACACAAAAGAATGATGTCTCTTCTGGGGATGTAAAGTCCTGTAGCTCAGCTACCTTCTCTAGAATCCTACTTTTATTATTAAATTAATCAAATTGTGAATCACAAACTATTTATTCATGCTGATCCTAATAGGTATAAAGAGTAAAAACCTTATATGAAAATCACTATAATGGTAGCTTTTGTAAATATTATCGTGTTTTTTGACAGTATTTCTGACACACTGAAGGTTAAAAATTACATATATAATATTTTGTAGCATAAAATTAAGTAAAATTATAAAAAAAAAATTATGAAACCATCTATAACACTGGCTGTTGTAAAATGCAGATGAAATTTGCCTTCATGACTCAAAGAAAGTGAGCTACAGAATCAAGGGGACTTCAGAAACCTCACAATAAAAAGTCCATTTAAAAAAAAAATAGACAACTCAATCTAAAGTGATGATTAAGCTCAAAATGTAAACTACTAAGTGCTTTAAATATATATGCATAGAATAGAGTCTATGTGACGTAGCACAAATGTCATTAAACATCAAAGAGTTACCCTTCTGTGAAGACTCTTTTCTTCAAAACAAACACATACCATATGAATATAATGCAGTTGAACATTTAAAACCTGAAAGAAGTACCAACTTAGATTTAACTTTGAAGGCAGCAGGGTCATACATCGTGATAAAGTGTGTGCAAATAAATTAATTATTGTGCTGCAGTTCATAAAAAGGTCAATTTCCAATAGCTGTGGTGAAAATATATATGTACTGGGTGGAGAAATGCAGTGACTTTAGCTGAAAGAGAAACAGCCAAAGATAGATATGAGAGATGATTCTGTAAGCATCAGTATTAAGAATGAAGGAGAATTGGAGGAAAATGCCAAAGAAAATCTGTGAAAAAACTATTTCTGTCATTAAAGGCTAAAAAATCACCCACATGTAGAAAACCAGTCTACATGTACTTCTGTGTTGAATTAAAAGGTAAAAAAATTTCCAAAGAAAATAAAATCTGAATGCTTTGTAAAATAGGTATGTATATAGAAAACTGAAGAATGTATGATTATAGGGGAAAAAGTCCATTTGTCCAGCATAGATATGCATAGTCCAGCTATTCATGTCCATCAAGGGTCTGTGCCAGCTGTACCAGGAAGACGTGAAAAATTTTCTGGAAGATCTTTATGAAATAATTAAAGACAGCTTCCATCCATTGGGACATCACTGACATTTAGAATACCATAATCAGTACTAATTCCAAATTTTTTTTCTGTGTTCATTATGTTGAAGAATCTGTGATTTTAAATTTAGACAGCTATTTCATATGAAAAAAAAGAAAAAGAAAAGAAAAAAGGAAAAAGAAGCAAATTAGGACTTTTTTACCCAACTAGAAGCAAAAGAAGTCCTTGGGATTCTGGTGAAGCCCACATGGTTATAGGCCAGTAATGTATCCTTGCATCAAAGCAGGTTGATGATATCCTGAGCTTCAAGAGAGGCAACAGATTGTCAGCATGATGAGGGAGCAGATGCTGAGGCCATATCTGGAGTGCTGTGTCCAGGTCTGGACTTCCCCATACAAGACACAGACATAGTAGAAAGAGTCTGTCCAAGTGCCATGAAAATTAAGAAGAGGGTAAAGGACCTCTTATGAAGGGGAAGGCAAATTGAGATGAGATTATTGAGCCTGTAGAAAAGAAGGACTGGGGAGGGGGATCTTATCAGTGGATATGAATAACTGAAGGGAGGGTGCAAAGATGACAGTGTTGTCCAGTGGTGCCCAGTTTTGGGGACTGAGGCAAGGGGCACAAACTGAAACAGAGGAAGTTCCCCCTTGGCTTTAGTTTTACTGTTTTACTGTGAGGGTGACTGAGCACTGGCACAAGTTGCCCAGGGAGATTGTGGAGTCTCTTTGGAGTTATTAAATCTAGACAGAGTCCTTAGCCATTG
This sequence comes from Turnix velox, assembly GCA_013400935.1. NCBI lineage: Eukaryota > Metazoa > Chordata > Aves > Charadriiformes > Turnicidae > Turnix > Turnix velox. Next base: position 212,105 of record VZTY01027262.1, on the reverse strand, counting down.
GCTTGAGGTGGCCCTTCTTGAGTGGAACCAGATGACTCGGAGATCCCTTCTGACCTCAACCACCTTTTGTTTCTGTGGTGTAGAGTGATCAATTTTAGCACATCTTGGTGAATACAGTACTGGTGAGTGAGAAAAGATTTGATTACCTTCTGGCAGGAGAGAAAACTGAAGAAAGCTTCTCACATTACTGTATTATATAAAAGAGAAATGAGCATCCCCACAAGTTTTAAAGATTTCTGATATTGGAGTTACGGGGTAACTCAATAGCACTCTGGAAAGACTGTTGAACTTGACCCTTTAAGGACATCTGAAGGTGTCAAAAACATTCTAGTACTCATAAAAAATAGATACGATATCATGGTCTTGACCTTTGCTATTGACTAAGGTGCTTGTGAGCATGTGCAGAAGCAGAATTTTCAGCACTAGAGTCAGTGAAAGAGAGGCATGAAGAGATGTTAAGTGGATGGACAAGGGTCTTCTAATGCCTTTGCATAAGTGAAAAAATTAAAAGAAAAAAGTAAGCACTCAGTATTCCACATCAGATACTGAGTATTCAGTCATCAGTGATATAAGGAAGGTTTTTATTCATATTATTAGAATGGCTGATCAGCATCTGTTGCTAATTCTGATGTTCCATAAAAGCATGGTTGATGAAACTTCCTGCTAAGCATAGATTGTCCTAACAAACAGCATAAAATAAAAGGAAATTTTTAATATTATATTAAATAGCAGCAGTGTTACTATAAGTATCTTTAGTAATAAAAAGTAACCTGTTTAATCATCTTATTAATCAATAAGATAGTATATCAGTAATATCAGACATGAGACTCCATGTTTTCTCTCAACAAAATAAGTAATCATACTGTGTACTGGCCTGGATCAGAGATTTACAAAGAGCACAGCTATTGAGAGAGAAGTAAAATACATTTTCTACCTCCAGGCTGTTTCATTATGCCAGACAACACATTGTATTGATCCTTTTATATTTATTTCTAATTTTGTTTTCTCTGATTGAACTAAGCTCTAAATCTTGTGATGGCTTATACAATGTTAGGATGCAGAACTGTTATGTGAAGTGAAAGGTATCAATGTTCTCATTTTAAACTCTAATTTAGTCTGATTTGCAACAAATTAGGGCTTCTCAAGCAGCATTTTAATACAAATAGACTATTAGTTTGAAATGTTTTCTGCAATATATGTAGAAATTCCTGTAGTGAGAAGTAAAGCAAGGTTTTTTATTAGTTTCACAAGGGTCTTTCCTAAAATTCTTTCAAAAAATATTTTACACTTCATATATGAACATCTCAATTTTATGACCATACAGTAAATTCTTGATATTGTTTTCATCATTCCAATAGGTCACAGATAATCATAGAATCAGAGAATAGTTTGGGTTGGAAGGAACCTCAAAGATCATCGAGTTCCAACCCCCCTGCCATAGGCAGGGACACCTCCCACTAGGTCAGGCTGCTCATGTTCCACTGCAGCTGCTAATGTATTTAGGTTACCTTGAGGAAGATGAGGTATGAGAGATGTCATAGGATTCTGTGAAAGAGTAAAAATCTTTATACGCACAGACTGAAATCCATATTCTAATGATGCTAAGAGGAATTTTGCCATAAGTGTTAGTGGGCCAGGTTTTAATTCTGATACATTTCACCCCACTACATACCACAAGGTACCCTTCTGTTCTGTTTATGTTGAAGTTCATAACCAGTTCTCACTGGATTATTTAACACCCATGAAATTAACTAAAGTTGGGATAAGAAATAAGTGAAAACAAACTATGTATTCCCTCTTTGCAGGTTTCCACTCTTTGCTAGGACAAGTAATAACTTCAAAATGCTTTTATTCCTCAGTGACTAATGGAAACAAGTATTGGCTGGGACACTAAATGAAAGGCCTCACCAGGTCCTTTGATTTATCATTCACTAAAGAAATATACTTCTTTGTTATTCTTCTGAGATAAACTGCTGAGAAGTGATTTAAATTAGTCTGGGTTGAAGTCTTCAAAATGGATTTCAGCCTACAGGTAAAGGGTAAAGAAATGTTTCCTTTATTAAACTTATATTTAGCTACTTATCTACTGCAGTGTCTGAGCTCATTGAGACAAAATATAACCAACATTATTGATTTTCTCCCTGAGTTTTCAAAATCAAATGAATACAGTTTCCCCCACTGCAGACTTATTTGTGAGTGAAATGTAAATAATCTGTGTACACAAGCCATCAGTAAAACAACTAGTAGGATATTTAATGCTCTGCACATCTCTCAACTGAATATATACCTTCCTCATTCTTTGAGTAACAGATAGATCAACAAAGGAAGCATGACATGGTAGGCAGGAAAAATACTTGGAATACAAAGTTGTTTTTAGGGCCCTAAGCAGACCATCAGACTCAGCAACCTTTACACATCCAGACTATGGCTTCCTGTGGCCAAGGCCAGCTTTGCTGTGGTGCAGCTGGGACACTATTCATCAGACTGCTTGGAGGCATTTATCCTATTCCTTTGGCCATGCTCAAGTGCTTCTCCTTGACCCTTGCCTGAGTTGTGCTGTTGACCTGTCAGTGCCCAGCCTTATAATTGTCCAAGCTGTATGTGAATTGTCTGGACTTTGAATGTATGAACAACTGTGGTTTTGTTCTGGTAGCACTGGGCTGTGGCTGCCACTGGCTGTCACCAGAGGCTGTGCTCTGTTTTTCCTCAGGTAATGTAGTGCAAACCCCTTTTTATTCATGTCACTGCTTTGCCTACCATGCTGTTGCCCTCTGCTCGTGGCTCAACAACCCTTACAAGGCAGGACAGAGTTGTACTGCTGTACAAAATCTTGCTGAAACTGTTCCTGGGGTTCTTTTTTGAGAACAACAGGTTGCAATGGTAAGGTCTGCTTTGTGTGGGTGATTAATAGTGGTGATTGATAGTGGTTAAACCTTCCAATAACTGAGAGGACATGACTGAGAAGAGAGAAAACCACATTAAAACCAGCATTAAAAAAATGTTCATATCTTTTTCTTAAAAAAAATTCATAATCCGTATTATTCTAAGAAGGAAATTCAGTAAATACATACAGGAAAAATGTCATAAGCACAATAAAAACGTGTACATAAAACACAGTTGACTTTAAAACCAGCATACTACATGCTAAATGCTCTGATGCTCTCCTGACTGATACATTACAAGAAACTTAAATCAGGTCAGATTTGGTTCATTTATTCTCTCTTGATATTATGCCTATTCAAATGATGAACAAAAAGTTGTTTTTTAAAGTCAATTTCCAGTTTCCTGAGGTAGTAATAGGTGTTATACTGTTTTAGATGTGATATTGACAGTACAAGTAGGCATGACATTAAATCTTCATTAAAAATGCAGCCTATGCTTACAAGAAAACATAATTCAGTCATAAAACCAGTTAATATTTTGCCAATGATCAATTAAGCTAGAGAAAATTTCTGTCTCCAGTCCTATTATTTTCAGATATGACTCCAATGATCCTCAAACTGATAGATGTAGTCACAGACAAAAAAAATGCTTTCCACAGCCCTGTTCAAGTAGACATATCTTCAGAAAAATGATATTCTATGGTGATGAACAACTCATTTGTTCACTTGATGAAATATTTATAAAGAAGCCCTTAAATCAATACGCAACCTAGCAACAATTCACTTACAGAATTCACTTCTCCTGTATTGCACTGCAGAATATTAACTAATTAAGATTTAAGAAATTTCAGGTTAGATAAAAACCCAGGGAAGTATTCTGAGATTCACATGGGACTTTTTAGACTTTTTTGTTTTGTCCATGTGACTTTTCAAGATCTACATTTTGCTTTTTTCACTGAGACTTTGAATCAGTCCAATCCTTTATGAAATTCTTTGACATAGAGACAGCAGAGTCCTAGGAAAAATGCTCCCTGAACTTTCAGCTTAAAGAGATTTTTTGCTACTGAAAATTTATCTCATGATAGATTAACTCATGTCAGAAACATTCACAACCTTACAAGATAATCCAACTGAATAAGTGGATCTAGACAAATATGTTGCTTGAACTCCTTAATTTGATACTATCAAAACAGGTAGTTGACTTCCTAAATTAAATCAATGAGCAAGTAAAATACTTTGCAGTGATGTACCCAGGAAAAAGATCTATCCCAAAAGGTGGCTATACAGAAATCAATATGGGGTCTGTTGGCTATTGAATCTTCCTGAATTTAATTAATATGTTAATTCAAATCTTATACTACTTAGTGATTCCAAAAAATTGAATCATTGTGTTAATATTTTTGCAATCACATGCCATTTTTACTTAGGTAGCATAATTTTGCTTACATTCACAATTTCAAAAATAAGAATTACAGCTTAGATAAGGATGCATCAAAGCTCTTTATAACACAAAAAATAATAAACTTCTGATTTTTGGGGTTTTTTTAACCTCAAACAATACAGGAGATTGACAATTCAGTGAAAATATTTTACTGTGGGCACCCCTCCCACCTCTTATTTTTATGATACCAGGAATGACATAATTGCATTTTTATTCTATTTTCACTTTCTTATTGTAAAGCAGAGATTGTACCATACTTCTGTTTTCATAAAACAAAAATTACACTGTTAAATCAAATATGTTCTAAATCCTTTATTCAGAAATTTTTTGACCCTATAAGTACGTCAAGTATGTTCTTGCTGCAGGTCAATACTGTAACTCTCTTTCTGATTGACGATGAACAAAGCAAATTTTTAAAGTCACATGTTAGAATTCAGTAATGAATATCTGATGCGCATTAGGGTTTTTGTAAAATGTTTGGAATATTCAATACTAAATTTGAATCAGGTAATAGTTTCAAGGATCTATTCTAAGCATAAATATTTTCATATTTCAATATGTTCTTGTCAGTCTAGAATTATGCATGCTATTTAACAATAAAAGTGATTTGATCTTTTAGCACTTTGGTTTGAGTCATCAAAATGTTATCATCTCAAACACTTGTTTTCTTACAAAAAAACAGTAAATGTGTAAAAGCAAGCAAGTGCTTGCTGTGCTCAGCCACAGATTTCAGTACACACACTGAAACATTTCAGTGAATCATTGCAGAAAATTTCACACCATAATTGACATTCACAAAAATTTATCAGCAGTAGGGTAAAGTTAACATTGAAGCACAACCCAAAATGCTACACAGGTACACAGACACTACCAATTCACAGGGGAATCTGCCAAATGATCCCTAGTCTAGTTTCTTGCTTCAACAATTTGTCAAAAGCATGAGATGTGACCTTCCTGCACTGAGAATACTTTCTGCTGAATAGGGCGGAAAAATATCAGGATACAAAAATGTAGAGTGCAGGTATCTGATCTCATTTCATCTTTACGGTACAAGTAGTGAATCGTATGAAGATTGCACTTTGATTTTAATTTAAATGGATTTTACCGGTAAATTGGATTTTCTTTTGCTTCATAAGAATATATTTCATGAAGTGAGCTCAATTGCCTACCTTTACAAATTGATATGGATCAGAAGAGAAACTTCATTTCACGCAACTTTTGAAATACCTGTACAGAAACGTAAAATTTACTCTCCTTAAGTCATCTGTAAGAAGTTTGCTTTTTATTTATCACATTTTCAATTATTTTAATCTCTAACATCAAACAGCATCTAAAATACAATCTCTTTACATTCTAAACAATACAATTAATTTTTTAATTCCACTCATTCTACATATGCTTCAATTTCCTGCTTTCTGCTTATGTCTCATTCAAGTGAATCTTTTTTTAAGTAATCTGAAATAACCCTTTAGTCATGAGATACTGGCTATGAACTTTATATGAAATATAATTCTGTTTTTTCTGGAAGCTACAACCAAGCAGAATATGCTGTCTTTACTGTGCACTTCTCACAGGATTCTGCATATGATTTTCTATATTGCTTCACTCAAACCATAAAACTTAGTGGGCAAGTGAGCATTGTGAAGTCACTTAAATCTATTAGTTATAATGGGAATTAATGCTTTCTTGAGGAATGTACTAAACTACTTTCTATACGGAATTATCCAATATTCCTCATATCTAGCACATAATGAAAAGCATTTTAACTGTAGAACTGAACTGGTGAAAAATCATTTTATGCTGTGCTTAGATAATAATACTTAAAGAATTCACACTATTTTGCTAAATGTTTTCTCATCAGCTGGGAAACAATCTTAGAATCTAATTTCTCTGTTATTAATATAATTTAGTATATTCTACTCTTTAATACCATATTTAGACAGTAAATTAATTTTTTTAGCATTGGAGTTCTTGTTGAAGGTGAGCATCAGTCCTGTCCATACAGGGTTGGACTTTCAAAAGCTTTAGTCAAAGTTGCTCTAGCTGGAAACATTTAAGGGCAGACTTGCTGAGGCTCTGAGTGACCTGATGTGGTGCAGGATGTCCCTGCTCAATGCAGGGACTTTGGAGTAGATGGCCTTTGAAGGTCCCTTCCAACCCTATGATTCTGTGATCCTGTGAAACCTACTTGTAAATCAGTTGCTGACAAAAATATCATAATGCTCCCACAAGTGTTAGTCTGTAACTATATATCAAGAAAGTATCTATCAAAATTATGCTTCAAGAAGCCCGCACTGCAGTGTTTTCAAGGTATACTGTAAAGAAAATTACAAACAGAACAGCCATTAGTGGAAGTCACTCCTATTGCTAAGAAGAAAATTACTCAAAATCATCCTACATACTAAAAATATTATCTTTTTATACATTCAGTGATTTATCAAAACATAGCTACAGTGTCAGGTTGTCTCTAAATATTTCATCCTGTAATATGCTTTATTAAGTCATCTGGAAGCACCAGCAAGAGGCTGATGAAGGATAAGGTTAGTTCAATGCTGAGGCCAGATTTCTCTCCGGTTAAAGATCACAGATGCAGTGATAGCATAGCTTGGACTCTGTTGCAGGTCTGATGAGTCATAAAGCTCTCAAGTTCAGGAAGACTACACAGAGATAATTGCAAGAGTTATGTGGGTCTGTGTGGGTTTGCCTACATCATTTGAACATGATTTTCTATAATAGACCACCACATTTCAACTGCATTCACACATTCTAATCCAAAGTTGCTTTTTCTCTTCCTCTATACCAGATAACCAACGAATAACAGAAAGGTCAAATTGTACAAATTGGTCAAACATATAATGAATTTTTGCTGATTAATTTAAGGTGTGTTTGCCTGATACCAGTCCCTTTCTGCATGAATAAGTGTCTTGTAACATTTTATGGCATAAAAGCTGTGCAGCTTAATATAAGGAATTTTAATAGTGTGTCGGTCAGTTTTGTCTTATTATTGTATCTGTTTCCAAGGAGATTAAAGGTAATATTTGCCTTTTCTGACACATCAAAATGAAAATGCATTCTTCTTCAGAGACCACACAGAGCTGTGTTAGTGGTCAACAAAAATATTGTGAGTGCTGTTGCCTAGCAACCTTCATGCAAGGAAAATTATATTCCTGAGCACTGTTAACACTGTAATATAAGATTCTAGGATATCTATAAAATGCTGAAGGCTACAGTGTTGATCCTATAAAATGAACACAACATCCTATAAAACACAATCGGCCAGTTTAGGTTCATAATAAGTTTTAATTGTTTACTGAAAAAAAATCAAGCTTTGAAAATGGTAAAGTATGTGGGGAAAAAATAATGTTCCACACACTAATGTCCATAATCATCATTAAGTTCTAATTAACTCCAAAAATTATGCCGTGGTGCTTGGTGGTTTTTTTAGTAATGGTAAATGTTCTACAGTGTGGGGGGAAAAGTTTCTGTATATATCTCAGTGATTATGATGTTATTTATTGAAAGAAGTGGACATCTTACCAAGCTTCATACATCTACAAGGTGGGTCCTTTAGAGGGTTAATGACATGCATTTTGTGTGAAGGCTAGTTTTCATCATCTTCTGTTTAACTGCAGATAAAAATAATGAGGACTGAAAGTGACCATAAATAAGTACAGAAACTAGCACAAAAGTTAGCTTTGTCATCAGCATAACCAACATATTGAAACCACTAAAGCAACACTGCAATCGACAACTCATTCAATACAAAACAACAATATTCAAGCAGTGCCTTTTATTAATCATGTTAAATCATAATGATTTTAAAAAATCCCATTAACAAAATAATTTATCTGTTGCTAAAGGTCACATCAATGGAGGCTTAAAATTAATCTATGAAATACTTCATATTAATCTATGAAAATGATTTTATGGCAGGGGGGTTGGAACTCAATGATCTTTAAGGTCCCTTCCAACCCAAACTATTCTCTGATTCTATGATTCATGTAATGCTCTCTGTGAGAGAACATTTTCAGTTGAGTCTATAACAGGCCTGTGTATGAGAAACATTTAAATTAATCACAATAATGCTACTAATAATTACAATAATAATTCTGAAAATGGCTCTGAATTATCTGGAGCTTTTTTATTTGCAATAGGCCAGTGCAACATATTTTGCAGTCCCAATTCAAATGGAGATACTTGGTTTCATTTGCTAAATATTTCAAGTGTACCAAACTAAAGTTTGATAAATTATGTACCCAATGCTAGATGAAATTTGACATTACCTTGTCTCTCATTAAATAGTTTGAATAAGACAGGAAACATGACTTCAGACTTGTCAGATGGATAGATGTAGTAACAGCAAGATATAATGCAGATGTGCTGGTTACTACCAAGAGCAATTTTATGGTTTGTCAGAAAGGAATCAGTGTTTCTTTTATTAGTAATTATACCTAGTCTTATCGAAAAACACTGAGAGAACAGTTTTTAATTTTTAATCTTGGGAGAGACACTTTTGTTTAGGTTTTCATTGGGGTGGATTACTCTTTTTTTTTAGGTCATGTCACCAGAGGTACCCAAATCAAAGAAAGAAAAATATTCATGTCAGATCCCTACTGTCCTTTGAGATAAAACATAGAGGGAATTACCTCCAGTTTCCAATATACAAGCTCAGTTTCAAAAGCCTGCCCATTGTCAGGGAAGAACTATTCCCAATGAGTGTAAATAACACCTTCCCTCATGGCAGTTCTGCTGCTGCAGTAATACTGTCAGAAGATAGAGGCCTCAAGGTATCTACAGCACAGAATCAGTGAAATGTTTCACTGGGAATAATGTATTTCGGCAGATGCTTGATCTTATCTTTTAAAACTAAAACTGAAACTAGACTTCTACAGAGTTCAGACATTTCATCTTTTTGAAAGGCTTCCTTTGACAAAGTAATAGAGAATTGGCTATCCTGTGTCTCTTTGCCTCCTACTACATGAAGATATTAGGCTGTACAGCTTTGATGAGCATGTCATTCCTTTCAAATTACAAAAAAATATTTCAAAATGTCTACTAAAATAGGCTGCCTGCAAATGTTAGCTCCTTATGTTTTGCATCTCAGCTAGCAGTTCCAACTGATTTGGCTCCTTATTTTGCAATGGAGGAGTCCATGAGGAATGAGACTTGAATCAATTAAGTGTTCTTAAAGGGTACAAAACTATTAAAGGGTCACTGAAATGAGAATACTTCCAACACACAATCCACACAAATCTCATAATATATTCATTAGTGAAACTACTAATCACAGGAAAACATATTTGGGCTAAACCCAAATGGAATAAATGGAGACAAAATCTGGTCCAAAAAAAAAAAAGAAGAAATTACCTGTATAAATGTGTATGTGAACAGAAGAATAAAAGACAAAGACAAGTGAAGAAAGATATAGGATGTGGCAGAGGCTAAAAGGACAGCCATATACAGTTTAAATTGAAAAAAAATGCAAGAATAATTATATTAAATGTGAAAAATAGAAGCGATAAAGGAAACCGAATAAATTTATATAATTAACAGTGTCAAATTTTTTTTTTTTTTAATAATGAATGCTAATAAATAGACTCAGTCAAATAATTTGTAATGTGAAGTGTTTAGAAAATAAAAGGGAAAAAAATGTAAATAAATAGGAAGACACAACCAAAAAAGTAATATAAAATCCAAACTGGTAGAATAATTTAAAAAATAATTAGAATAGTAACTTCAGATAATTATTTAGGCTTTTTTCTGTATGTCGGCATAAAAAGTTGATTCTGTAGCTTACATTGATAAAAAAAATTCTTTTTTAAAGAATTCACATAAATTCATCAGATTCTGGGTACTGAACAGTGTTTTGGGTAATGAAGCAATTTGAAAACATTTGAGGAAGTGGGAAAAGTAACTCTTAGGAGACCAATTTAACATCTTGGAAATAAAATAGGGAAATTGAATGTCTGCTCTTTGTTTACATGCTTAAAATTTTTATAGCTTTAGTCTGTTAAAATACCATTCTCCTTACTTATTTCTGCTCTCTTCTTTTGTAAATTATGATACACAATGCTGTGACATACTTTTTCATGGTCAACTTAATTTCTCACTGATATAGAAACAAGTACTAAATTTCTAGAAGACTCATTTCTAGATTCAAAATTCAAAATTCAGGTATCAGGATTTTATATATCTGTGTGTGAATGAACTGTTTGGACACATGCTGTAGTAAATAGAGATACAGTCAGGCATTTCTCATTAGTGATTATAGCACCTTTCTTCCCAAGAATGCTGAGGCCATGCTTTCCAGAAAGTGGCTAAATTTCTTCTTGCTAGTGAAAAGTATGAGTAAATTCCTATTTCACTTTGTTTGTATGCACAGCTTTGCTTCACCTGTTAAACTTTATCTCAACCAACAAGTTTTCAGCTTTCCCTCCCTGACTCTCCCCATCCTGCTAGGTCAGAAGTAAGTAAATAACTGGATGGGTGCTTAGTTGCTGTCCAGATTTAACTCAACACAATAAAAAACACATCCCTGAGTTCTTCTAAAAATATCCACGCAAAGATACCTCAATATTTCATATAGAGTTCTTAACTTTCAGGATTTTCAATAGACAGTCTACACTACAATTCCTACTTTCATCAATTTTGGAACATTTTATTCAAGAACTTCAAAAGCTCAGCTGATTTTCTGAGGGTTTTAATCTTCCACTATTTCACTTTAAGTGCTTCTAGTTCCCTTCTATTGACTATTTAGCTTCATGACTACTCTGCAGGGTTGAACTGTTGAAAATGCATTTACACAAAACATCACATTTATTTTTACACACTACTGGTGTTATGATCTAATCACTGCAAACAGTGTACAGCTGGACATAAGCAAAAGGCTTGTGGGCAGAAAGGAATGCCTCATTCAGCATTTATTTACCCAAGCACAGATACAGGCTGGGTGGAGAGTGGCTTGAGTGCAGCTCTGTAGAGAAAGACTTGGGTGTGTCAGTCGATGACAAACTCAACATGAGCCAGCAGTGTGCACTCGCAGCCAAGAAGGCCAACCAAATCCTGGGTTGCATCAAGAGGAGTGTGACCAGCAGGTCAAGAGAGGTGATTTTACCCCTCTACTCAGCACTGGTGAGACCCCACCTGGAGTTCCTGTGTCCAGTTCTGGAGCCCTCATCACAGGAAGGACATTGAGCTGTTGGAGAGGGTCCAAAGAAGGGCCACGAAGATGATCAAAGGGTTGGAGCAACTGCCCTATGAGGACAGGCTGAAGGAGTTGGGGTTGTTCAGCCTGGAGAAGAGAAGGCTCAGAGGGGACCTCAGAGTAACTTCTCAGTACCTGAGGGGGTCCTACAGAAAGGCAGGGGAAGGAATTTTTAACATAATATCGGATGGGAGGACTAGAAACAATGGATATAAATTAGAGGGGGATAGATTTAGACTAGACATAAGAAAGAAATTCTTTACAGTGAGGGTGGTGAAATACTGGAACAGGTTGCCCAGGGAGGTTGTGGATGCCCCCTCTCTGGAGGTGTTCAAGACTAGGCTGGACAGGGCACTGGGCAGCCTGGTCTAGTGGGAGGTGTCCCTGCCTATGGCAGGGGGGTTGGAACTCGATGATCTTTAAGGTCCCTTCCAACCCAAACTATTCTATTCTATTCTATTCTATTCTATTCTATTCTATTCTATTCTATTCTATTCTATTCTATTCTATTCTATTCTATTCATTTATGGCAGCAAATAATTGCTTTGCCTATCAGTGCTGAACACCAAACCTGATTATGAGCTTAACATTTGATAGGCTGCAGGATGTGTGGGACAATAGGTACAGCAATGCTTTCTGGATAGATTAAATCTTGAAATAGCAGGGACAGAGAAATTCTGGAGGGAAAGTTAATTGAATAAAACCAAGTAAAATCACAATCACTGAAATACAGTTAATTGAATATTTCTAACTGTTAAAGTACACCTGGGGCATAAAACTGCTAACACTGGAAAATTAAACTGACTTCTAAGAAGGTTAGGGCAGGAAATTTTCTTCTCAGTTGCATTAGTCAATTATACTATTCATTGACGCAAATCAACTAACTCTATATTGATATAAATGAGACCAAATAGATTCAGTCACAGAATGACCTTTCTTTAACAGAAAACTTATTTTACGTTTACTTTCTCTTAGTACAAATCTTAACAAAGAAAAAAAAAAGAGAAATTAATCTATGAATGGATCGGATTAAAAGATAAATTTCTAATAATTTACACCACTTCATCTATACTATATGTAAAATTTATGTATTATAATTACATAAATTAAAAATTTAATTTCATATATGACACATATGTTACCTGGATGTATAATGTATTTTAAACACTTATATGTATAAAACCTTGTGTACATGTGCAAAGACTATATTTTTACATACTGCACATTTTACATGCATATGCATTTTTTTAATTGGAAAAATCTTTTATACATAAACCCCATATTTTTATTACAGAAATTGAGCATTAGCATGTTTTTTACAAAAAGCACAAGATAAAATAATGGTAAACATATACTTTTATAATAAAGAATGTCACTAGTTTTTCATTTTATGATAGAAACCCATCTTGATGAAAGTGTTCAAAACATTTAGAAATGTATACATTTTTCAACCGTAAATAATTAAAATGCGTGCTATGTCTTAATATAATATTTTGCCCTTTTACTGAGGCAATTGTTATTTTAATCAGCATTCTTTCCATTTTCCATTAAAATTCTGAAGGAGTGCTGGGACAGATTTTTTAAAAATATATTGAGTTATAGTTCAGATCATTAAGATACAACAGCAGAGCATCTGCTAAGGATCAGGAGAATTTTTCCATACAAATTAGATGGTGTAGTTCTTACACTGTGGATCTAATCATTAAGAATTCTAATCATCTGAAATTCCTCCCTCCATGTGTGCTGATCTGATGGATCCATAATTCACCACATAAGAATTACATTAGAATTTTAAAAGAGCAGTCTTCATGTCACAGAAAGCATAATACATAGAGAGAGAAAGGAAGAGATTTCATTCAGTGTTCTAACCTGAACTACAGAAGAGTTTTGGAATAAAATAATTTTCTATGATTCTATTCAGTTGTAAATCTTTCACAATCGGAACAATCTAAATTTAGTGTCAGTGAATGCACTATACGTAGGAGCTATGAGTACTAGGTAACTTATTTTCATCACTTTTTTTCTACACAGATATAATGCTGTATTGTTTCAATTGAATTAGATTAATTTAAGATTTCTGCCTATAATTCTTTTCTATAGGGTTGCCACTAAATGTTACTTATTATGTAAATTATTAGTCATGAGAAACTTTCAATCCTGGAAACAGATTCTGTAATATATTGTCACTTCTACTTTACCCCTGAATGTTAATGACACTTCAAATTGCCCATGCTTGATCAAATTCAGAAAGCTGGGGATTCTTAGGAGCATTATTCCCCCAGTTCTCTGTATAAATGTACAATTATGAATTATATAAAATTCTATCAAGAACTGTGTAAAAAGCATACCCTCTTGGGCCAGAAAGGAAGAGAAAGTAGAAATAGAGCACAAAATAAATCACAGGGATGGCAATATGAGAACCACCCATGAAACAGGGTCTTGCCTTTTCAGGAAGTGCTTCCTCAGCTAAATCATTGCAGTGAAAACCACTGCAACAAATCTGATAACAGGTTTATCCTTCATCTGGTTATTTTGAGGAATATTACACATACATCTATTAATCAAATTATTTCTGCAACTTTTTACGACTAGAAAAGTGTATTAATTAGTTCCATTTTAGTTAGACTTTACTCCTAAGGGTGTGTTAGTTTCTGAAAACACATACAACAAACAGTGATTTATATTTTGGAAGAGCAACAACACTTACGTTAAACCTGCCTTTGCATGTAATAGAACATTTTTTTAATAGAAAGCCTATTTTCAAATCTAATGTGAAGTAACACATTTCTAGAACTTTCTATCCAATATCAGATACTCCAGCAAAATAGCAGTGGTCTTGTCCCTTTCTTTATGCTCCATTTCTATTGGGAAACCAGTGAGGAGTGGTGTTCCCCAAGGATCAGTACTAAACTATTTTATGATTCTATGATTCTATTCTATCTCAGTGCCTACTTCTATTCCCACACTACCATTGGCAGATAGTCACACCTTCCTTCACTCTGACTTCATTGTATTTTCAGATCTATGCAAAATTGCCTGCAACTGGTGATAAATATCTCTGAGAGTCCCTACTATTTTGAAAGTAATAAGAGATTTTAAATTAATATTTAAAGTATCGCTACATTGTTTTCTGCTAGTTTGCTTTCAGCATTTATTCTACAATAAAATCCTACATTACAAGGACAACAAAATGCAATTGATATTGAATTTAATCTTTGCCTTGTCATTGTCTGTACTTCAGATTTTATTTTCAATTGCCTCAATTTTCTTTCCTTTTACTTCTAATACTGATTCCATTCACCTTTCTTGACTGATGCAATTTTCCTTTGTGTCATTCTATTACAGTCTCCATCAGTGTCCTCTGATCTCATCAATGTCTAAATTTTATGTTATTTTTAATATGAAACTTTTCAAGCACAAATAAATGAATTCAGTAAGAAGAAGTGGAACACTTTGTTGCTCACATTAAGTTGGATGATAGTAGTGTCCTGATATCCGAAGTTTAGGAGCACTTTCTAATTAAAAACAAGGGTAAAATGCTTAGTTATAAAAGTCATAATGTGATTAAAAGCTTAGAATTAGTAAGTACATAATTTTCTATTTTGAAGAAAATTAAACTGAAGTAACCAAAGATCTTCATATAAAATATACTAAATACCTCCTTGATCGTGTCATTCAAAAGAGTGGTAATCTGCTTTTGTTTCATCTCTTTGACAGAAAGGGAAGGAGGATACTTCCATGCAGGAATTTAATGATCTTTAAATTCACATCATTAATTAGCAGAACTAATGGCAGAACAGACATGCCCTAAAAGGCAGAATGATCAAGAACAATGAAAATTGCACTGGGATTAATTTAAACACAAGATTTCAAGGAATCTGCTGCTGAGAGATACTTTGTCAGCTCACCTAATTTTACTAACTACTTAGGAAAGAAAGGGCAGTCTCAGCACTGTCAAAACAACTTTTTGGCAATCAAAAACACTTTCTTTGAGCAAAGATAGCTCATAAAAAATACTTTTAGAGAGAGATTTGCATTAAGGCAAGATTCTGGATACAGAGAAACATGTACAAATTGAGAGTGAAATTCATATTAGTG
Source organism: Turnix velox (assembly GCA_013400935.1). Taxonomy (NCBI): domain Eukaryota; kingdom Metazoa; phylum Chordata; class Aves; order Charadriiformes; family Turnicidae; genus Turnix; species Turnix velox. The sequence goes on along the minus strand of VZTY01027262.1, from coordinate 196,480 downwards.
GGCTGGTTTTAGTCTTTTAACCATTAAATTTGAGAAATAGAAATATATTTTCAGTATGCTGGGGTGAAGAGCAGTTGAAAGAAGACAATGTTATCAGAGGCATGCGATACCAGGGGCATCATCTGCAGAGAAAAAGGTTAATGCTGAAAGCAATTTCAAAATGGTAGTTTATAAATGTAAGTGAAAGAATTAATGATGTGCACACCTTAGAGAAAATAAGGTGCACTGAAATAAATAAATTCATTTTTAATTCATATTTAATGACCAAGAATCACACTTCAAAGATGGAAAAACCAAAGAAAGCTTTTTTATTATTTCTACTTGCTTCCTAGTGACTTCTTGTAGACAGCACTGAAAGATTTCTATATGTTGATCTGTTTCATTTTTTTTTCAGTTGTTGCATTGTTTTGTTAAGGAATCTATACATGAGAAACGATATTGCTGAAACATACTAGTTAAAATGTACTCCAAAATTTATTCTTTACTTTTGGTGTTGGGGATGCATGTATAGAAAAAGATGGCTTACATTTCCTACATATTCTCTCAGTTCTTCTAAATAGCTTGGTGGGAGCAGGACAGAAGGTAGGAATTTTTCTTTGTCAGGAGTATTTGCACATTTCTTATCAGTTACCTCCTTTTCTGCATAACTGCTGCAGTTTCAGCTTTCCCTTGCAGCTCTGTGTTTCTCTCATTTATCTGTGGCTGCAATCTCAATCTGGTATGACATGACCAGAGCAAGAGAACCATGCAATTGGAAAGTGATGAGAACAGGCCACTTACTCCTTGCACTCCTCTTTCTGGCCTTGCCTTCTGGCCAAAGAAGGAATTATTTTTCTGACTGCAGAAGCATCAGTATTTCAAGATTCACATTAGCTTTGTTGAATGTTAGCTTCCCCACTTTGAGTACCCACAAGTCAGAAATTCTAACACAAAAAATCCCCTTTAATATCAGCCTGCAATCAATAGTAATTTTTATTTATTATTTCCCATACATTTTCATTGAAATCTATAATATTAAAATCTGAATGACTGTGTAGTTAGACAGTATTAGCATTCACAACTGTTGAGTAATATAGACTTATTAAGACATGTGATCACTAATTATGAGTTTTCTGGTCAATTTCAGTGAAATGGGAAAGGAACATTGTCTTAGAAGACTTCAAAATTAAAAACCTCTATGTTATTCTAAATATCTTGAAGATTTTACAGTTAAGTGTTAAAACCAAGCAAAATAATAAAGCTATGAAACAATTCATATGCACTGAAGTAAAAGTGCCCCAATCAGCATCAAAACATTCCATCATCTAACTAAATCATCATCATAAACATCACCCAAAGGAAGCCAAGCAATAATCTTTGCAGTCAGTGATAGGGATGCTTTTCTACTTGTGTCATTGCCCCAAAGTTATGCAGAGTTGATCCAGCTGAATTTATTCATTTTATCGCTGGAAACAAGGGACATGACCTCTTTCATAATCACATAATTTGCACTTAATACAGTGATGCAAACACTTTGCAATATGGCAGTCCGTCATTAAATAGAGTTGTGCAATTTAGGGTTTTCATGTGCTTTGGATTTTCTTTTAGCATGGAGACAATCAAATTTAACTAACTTAAAACTTGTCTTTTGAGTAAAAGTGGTGATGCATAAGAGTAATTAGAAATACAGGTTCCTCATTTCTGTATTAAATTACCTACCTTCTGTAACATTGGATGAAATGCAGCTCATAGTTATACACTATCACTCTTGGGGTATCAAGAACAACTTTCTACATTCCTATGATTCTAACTTAATTAGTTTTTTCATGGACTGATTTTCTATGAAAGAAAATGATTGACCTTCCTTCTAATTACACCCTCATTTAAATACAGAAACTGGACAAGAGAAAAATACAAACAAGCTAGCAGTGCATAGTTAACCCCCTGAGAAGGAAGGAAGCTGATCTATCGGTAGAGCTCTGGAGATGCTTTGAGTTAAATGTCTATTTGCAAACATTGATGGACTAGCACTTAATAAGTTATTTGTTATGCTTCCAGTTTTCCTTGCACAGAGGTAAATATTAATAAGTATCAGGAGAAGATCAAGAAAAGTAAAAAAGAAAACATACTCTTTCATTTGTTTTTGAAATCACTGTCATCTGCTTTTAGTTATTAAAACAAATATCAGTAGAATTTGTACAAAACCAGTGACACAATGGACATTGGATTTTCAACCATTCACATGCAAATATGATTTTTCCCCTTTTTTTCCTACTAAGCCTTTCCCATTCATCAGCTTCATCATCAAAATCATGTATTTGTATGACATTACACTCATAATACAGAAGGCTGAACAAATCCGTAAAAAACCCCAGTAACAAACGCAGACCCTTATAGTTCTGGTGATTTAAGTCAAAGATTAACAAATGAAACCAAATGGTTTACAAGATTGCATTATCTGTATTCCACTTGAACAAGCAAAACCCATAAAACAGCTCCCAATAAATTTCTGTTACACAACATCACACCAGATCAACAGCAATTTGACGTTTCTTGCAGCTGCAGAATAGAAGTCCTAGTTACCAAAAGCAAATGAAAGACGAAAGATCAATAAATATAATGAAAAAGCTAGCATATTATTACCCAGACAATAATACTTGTATACTAGGGATTTTAGAACATGCATTAATTACATCTGCACTGCTGCCATTTGCTAAAGCAGCCCTCATATCACACTGCTAGGTGAATCACATTTTAAGAGTTCCTTCTAATGGGCTAAACTGTGTTTGGAATTCCCTTGGTTTCTACTGAGAAATGCTTTGCCAGCAAGTATGAGGCATGATGGACTGATAGGAAATTAGTAGGCTATAATTGCATTAATGATGCACATAAACAATATTCTAGAATAAAACACTAGATCTTGCAACAGATCAAAGTCTTGAAGTATTAAAAAAGGAAAAAATGAACAACAACAAAAAAAAGAAGAAACCTTAATTAGATATTCCAAACAAGGAAATTCTTGGCTCTAGTGGAATTTGTATAAATACCCAGTTTTTCTTTGATTTTGGACTATACTCAGTCACATACTAACAGTTCACAGAAGCCATAAATATCCTTTACAGTAATGGAACCACACAGTTTTCTGTATTACAGCCCTGGAAAATTGAGATGTCACTCATACATGACTATATGCAAAGTGCAAAGTGCCTAAACTGAATTCATTCTGTCCCCTCTGGCTGTGTTGAATGGTTCTATAACCAGAGTATGAATTTATCATCTACTGTTGCTACTCAGAATATTGTATGCATGGGGAAGAAAGTGAAGAGCATCAGTACACAAGACCAATCATATGTTTCTCAGGTAAATCATCTTGTTGCATACCATTAGGCACAGACAGAAAATTCACAGCTGTGTAGTCTTAGTCAAGGGAATTTAGCCTTAAATTCTAAAATTCAAAGGAGCAGCCTACATGTACTAGTTTAGCCTTTTCAATACTCAGCATTTTGTTATGTGTGCTCTATTTGCTTACAGATTACTAAAGCTGTAATAATAAAAAATTGTCTCTGGTAAATCAAACTTAAAAAAAAAAAAAGTAATTCTGTTTTCTATTATCTTTCAATGACTATATAACACTTTTGACAGTTATTGCAAAGACTATGAAATGTTGTAAACCTGTTATTATAGCAAAGATTTTCATAGCAATTGAAAATAACATGAACTGATGACAATCATGTCTCAAACAAATAAATCTAGCACTATTCATCATTACTGATAGTCATGAAAGAATGAAATCCCAGATTGAAAGGTTTTCTCTGGGTCTTATTCCACTGATGGCAGAGGTGTAGCTTCTAGCTAAATAGGCCATGAGTGACTGTCAGAAACAGCAAGCCATAACAGGATTACTCAGATCATAGCTGTTCTTTATATTTCTTATGGAAATATCACTTTTTTGGAGACTTACACATGACAATAGCAACAGGATCCAGACAGAATATGTGAAAAACCATCAGAGATTGTAAAAGCATGAAGAGTCAGGGATGTCAGCTTTTTAAATCTTACTCAGGATGCGTCAGTCTGAAGCTAAGCTCAGAACCAGGACCAAAGACACAGCTACAACTGAGACATCTTAACATCAAGAGTTATTTTGCCATGTAATTCTCAGTAATCTTGCCAGCACTTGCATGCAATGGATATTGCAGAAACAGAGATTTAATCTTGATAAAGACTTTACAGAGGGAAAGAAAACTCTAACGGGTACATTAGACACTAGGAAAACACTTCAGAGATTAAATGCATGATGTTCACTCTTCAAGTCTGGAAACTTTCTGACACAAAGGTTTTGAAATGAAAATAAAAATCTTACATTGGTGAGGACTGCATAAATAAAACCCCAATTCCTCACCATAGAATTTATTCATGCACCAGAATTGCACAAAAAATAAAGGCTGGATGTTTGTGCATGGGTTTTGACTTAAAACCACATTCAAAATTTTAAGAATGAGATGCAAACATAATGTAAACATCATGATAGAAATAGTCTAGACTTAGCAAACTAAGTTGGAACTAAGATGTTTTAAATAATTGCCTACAGAGAGAGAGCTATAATTATTTCTTCTATTGCTATGAAATATATCAAACATAATAGGTTTAGTTTCATATTTATCTAGTAAAAAATTGTTCATCCAAATTATACAGCAAAAAATGTTTTTCACCCAAAAGATTTTCATAACATATTGCTTAGAACATAAATACTCAGAGCAATATCAATTTGACTGATCATTTCACTCTATTAAAAATCATGGTTATAAAAATGACTAACATGTTCCCTTTGATAAAAATTTAAACAACAGAGTTTTCTGAGCTCATCTACAAAATACTAAATATTATTGTCATCCTGCAATCTCCAGTAAGTGTCCTCTCCTGGGATTCTTGTCTTCTCTAGAAAGAGGTTACAATCACATCCAAACCAAAACGAACAAGAAACATCTAGCATTTTTACTGCCATTTAGTAATACCTTCTACTGACACTGTATTTAATAACTTTAATGTCTCTGATGCTTAACTACATAGAATTATTGTGCCCTACTTGCCTGCTATATCTTAAATATGTCTATTATGGGTAATGTTCATGGGATATTAGAAGTACCATTATTTGCTTGTTTCTCTTCTGCTTGTTGTTGTATGGAATTGTCAGCCTTGAAGGGAATAAGTAGACCATGAGGGAAGGAGATAGAAGCATTACGACAAAGTGAAACTACAAAGCAGTGTAGTAAAAAGACGAAGGACAGATAAGGTGAACAAGACAGAGAAAACATCCATTTTCTCAGGTTAATCATAACAGTGATTCACACTGCAGGACTGCAGGCCACAAGGCTGTAAGTATGAGAGCACTTGAAATACCTGGCTGCTGATTCAGATCAACTGACCTATCCATGGCACAGGATGTGGAGACGACAGGTTTCAAGTGGAAAAGCACATGAAAAAAAGAAATGGAAGATCTTCATTATTAGAAAAGTATTTATATTTACAAATTTTAAATTTTTTTTTCCAGGTGAAGAAATTATCTTAAACCCTTAATTATCCTTGTGGCCCTCCTCTGGACACTCTCCAACAGGTCCATGTCCTTCTTGTGCTAAGGACATGGTACTCCAGGTGGGGTCTCATGAAAGCAGTGTAAAGGGGAAGAATCATCTCTCTCAATCTGTTGGCCACAGCTCTTCTATGCAGCCCAGGATATGATTGGCCTTCTGGGGTGCATGCGCACAGACTTGTCTTATGTTCAGCTTTTCATCCACCATTGCACTCACGTCTTTGTTTGCAGGGTTGCTCTCTATAACATCATCCTCCTGTTTGTATTCATAATGTGGACTGGCACAGCTCAGGTACTGCACCCTGCAGTTGTCTTTGTTGAACTTAATGAGATTCACACAGAGCCACCTCTTCAGATTGTCCAGGTCCCTGTGGACGGCATTCCTGCATTTTGAGCACACCACTCAGCTTGGTGTCATCTGCAAACTTCTCAGGGTGCAAAGAAAACTGTCAAAAGCCAAGTAATATAAGATGTAATTCAGTACTAGGTGCTTCTCCCTAACAAGTTTCCATACATAATTAAAATCCTTACCTTCTAAACTTTGATAGCAAACTATTTAAACATAAATAAAACATGTTATTTTCACTGTCCCTAGATTGATGCTTCTTTTATGGCCAAGAGATTTTAGCCTGTAATTTCCAAAAATATTCCTAAGTAAGTGTGAGTTTTTCATACCACGTAATTATCCAATTTGGCAAGCAGATATGCTTTGCATTAGCAAGAAAATAACTTTTCAAATGTTCTCATAAAAAAATTACATAATTTGCTTATATCCACTTCAGTTCAAGCTGAGAAAAAGATGAAACTAATATTTCCTATGTATTAAGTTACTTTTTCTTTAATATGGAGAAGAATATCCAATAATGTTTCACACTCCCAAATTCTCATATTAATCAAATCATTAATTTCTCTCCAGATTGAGATGAGCTCTACTGATATAAAAGTCTTTTGCTTTTAAAAAAAAAACAAAACTAAATTGGTATAATCCCACTAATAGTTCTGATAGTGTACATTCAGATCTATCAGGTGAAAACCAACCAAATGAAATAAATCCCTTTCAAATATATCTCTTCAAACAGTGTCATTGTTTAAATTTCTTTAAACTAGATATTCATGCTCATCAGTGTAGATTTCGTTCTAATTGCTGGCTTATTCAAGCTTAGGTGAGAAATTATGACTCCAAAACTTCTCTATTTTTTATTCTGTGCAAAGTGAGCACACAATATTTGACATTCATTTTCTAATTATATTCAGTGGTGGTCCACTATGTCAGTATAATTCATATATGTATTAATATACATATAATGCTTAAGGCCAGCAGTGTATTATGTCAGTACAAACAAAAGCTGTCTGAGATTTCATTTCATGAAAGAGAATGAAAAATGTAAAAACACCAGTTCTCCTACAAGGTTTGGCTTAGTGTTCTTTATTTATAACCTTACCCTGCCACATAAATAATATATATACTTATGGTTATTACTGTGTTGACTGATTTAAACAGTCTATGACAAATGCATGAGAATGTGATCTACTTTATCATCTGACACATAGGAAAATAAGCTGCCACTGTACATAAATATAGTAATGTAATCTAATAGCATAAATGTGTGGTTTCTATTCCTAAAAAGTTAACTGTGCATACAAAAAAATTAATATTTTAATTGTATTTTTATATCGCAATATTGTGAGATCTGAGTTTGCTTATAGAGGAAGATAATCAATAATGCATTTCATTTACTGGAATATTTTAGATCGATTCTATTAAGTTGACTCATAGAATATTAAAAATCTACTGGAGTATTTGTTTCTTGACAACAGGAAACATTAAAATGCGGGTTACATTTAATTACAAGAGAAATTTTATTCAGTTAGTGTTATTTTCAAGGACCAACAAGTAGCAAGGGTGAAAGTTAGAACCCAGGTAATCAATATACTTAAAAGTAAAGAGCAAAATTTAGATTATTCCTCATGTATCTTGCACGCTGTTCTATCACTCAGCAAACTGAATAAGCTGTGCAACTAGAACAAACTGTTCCAGGATAATTTAGATTACTTGCACTTGCTCTACAGGAGAAGTTATTAAAGGACCTCATAAACTTCCCTTCTGAAAGATATATGGAGCAGTCAGTCCATCATTGATAAAGGGTAGCCAGGACTGAAATATCTACATGTATCTTGATACCTAATCTCTGGACAAGCTGTTACATATAATGTGCAGATAATATTTCTTTCCACTTGTATTGCAGTGCAATCCTTAAACAGAATACAAATTACATGGTGACAATCCCTGAGCAGCATTTAACAATGATACAAATATTTGTAAAACTATTCCGTAGAAGGAACACTGGACTTCATTGTGCATGAGGTACCTAACTGTGTCATTTAAATTATTTTAAATGTTTTCTTTTGGTTCTTGTTTTTTTTCACTCTTTAGTCATCTACTATTCCAAGGGCAGAGAGGAGTATTTAAATTACAAATTATCTTCATTCCTTAAAAGCTATGTATGTGTTAAATTTCTGGTTGCTTGGGGATCTTTTTGTTGTACTTATAGCCTATTTTGTGATGTTAAGGCACTATTCAAATATTAATTAGAATGTTCTTGGTGGACATTGGACAGGTGAGAGCCCAAATTACTCATTTCTTGCACAGAAAAAATATTAATTGTGAATACTGTGGACAAATCTTTTATTTCTCTACAGCATTCTAAAAAGCCCATTGCTTTTACTGGAATCATCAACTCACTAGGAAATAAAATCAGCATCTGCAATTAGTATGTAGTAGGAGTGCTAGAAGTTGATGCCTAACTAAATCATTTGCATTTACCATTGGAATCCTCGTGTAAAATTAAATCTTCTGCAAAAATTAAAGGCATAAATAATGCTGGTCTTCAGCTACAATGAACTACCTATCTATATTCTGTTTATTTAACCATATCTTGTCTTCATTTCTTACATTCTGAACAGTATACTGTCACATACTCAAACTCAAACACCATCAAACTTTAAAACACCTTTTCCAAAATTCCCTCAGAAATGGGAATTTACTTCAAAAATGATACCTATACAAGTTTATGAGGTCACACACATTTTGAGTCCAGCAGTTCAGGAAACCAAAGAACAAGCCAAATTGCATTATGTTAAATGGCCATGGTAGAATACATAGATGCATGGATGATGCAAATAAATAAACAAAAAACAGTTCAATAAAAAAAGAGTAAAATTGCATTAATGGTATTGGATTTTCTAGTTTGTTTATTTGCCAAAACTCAAAGTAAAAAAAAAAAAAAAAATACTTAAACTTAGGACTATGCTGATGCTGACCACTATTTCAGATTCCCTTATCTGTTCCATGAGTAGAACTGTCACCTTTTTTGACTGTGTTCTCCATCATTATCACTGCATCATTATTCCTTGGTATAAAATTAAATCAGGGTGAAGTCAATGTCAAGTTAGCTTTGCAGTAAGAGAAGTGAATGTAGAGGAAGGTAGAGGAAGAGTGAGCATCTGGTGAAAGAAACCTGAGATTAGCCTAAAAAACTTTCATACAACTTGGGAGAATGCTGTTTGTACAATTCTGGGATTAGAACTAACTGAGGAGTGTAGATTTTCTACAAAGGTAGAAAATCAAGAAGAAACCACCAAGGAAGAAAATAAAGAAAACAGAGTTAAAAATGAACAAACTAAAAAAACGGAACCAAAAAAAAACCCCAAAAACAACAACTCTCCTTCTCTCCTTTTAGTATTTTCTAGAATTTCAACAACTAAGATGCAACTTGATATCAAAAAGAAAAACTACAGGGTTAAATATCATGACAATTGACTCGTTTTGCCACTTGTCTGATGATGAACATCTAAGACATATGTGTTATACACAGAATCCACAGAAAGTTGTTAATTCATTTCAAAATCTTCCCTTCAAGAACATTGTTTCTTTTGCATTTTACGGTATATTCTTAACAGTTTGTAGTAGAACTACAATTCCTTGTCTGCGATTTTTCAGTCAACTTTGCAGAGTGTAAGCATTTTTCAAATGGCTCAGAGTGACTGAGAACTCATTCAGATGACATTTATTTCATCATGTAGACCCCTCTTTACCGAGGAGAAGAGGAAATGGTTACCTCTGACAGACAAGAATTTTGCTCTCATATCTCCACAGAAAGTTTATTCAATATGACTGACTCATTCAACATCAAATCTTGGAACCTGAGCTCTCAGTGAAATGGGAAATACTGATATGAAAGTAACCTGTAAGCAGATACTATTTTCTACTGTGACAGAGGTTATAATGCACAAGGGCTTTAAATGGACCACATGCTATTTTATATATTTTTTAATTTCACTATGAAACTAGAGTGTGGAATACAGTATAAATTAGAACTGGATATTTTCTTTGTTGTTTTTAGCCTCATTCTTTCTCTTGATTGTACGTATATCTCTAGCAATCACTTTTGTTTCTTTTTAAATAAAAACACAAGTGCTACAAGCTATTTTGAATTTTGAGAGATTCTATCAGTAATAAGAGAAATGCAGACTGATTTTCAGCTACATTATTTTGAACAGTGTTTTTTATTTCTTCCAGAAACCCAGTCAAATAACCTAAAGAGCTTTACCTGACAAGTCCTAATTAAATCCAAGAGTCTCTGTTTCCTTAGTAACCACTCAGTGCATCACTAGCATTCAAGGGAGAGGAGCAGGTGCAAGAAACCATAAAAATGAAAAATCTTACTTTGCCAATTACATATTGAAATATTAGATTGAAGTATTTAATACCATCTTCCTACTGATTTCAGTGCTTCCTGACTACAATCTTCTATGAATCTTTTAAATAATTATACACTACTGAAACTCAATGCAATAATATTTTTTTCATTTGGCTTTCAATATTCTTATGTTCCAAGGTACTATACTTGCATCTATTCTTGTGGCTTGATTCAGTTGCATACTTCAGGGTTGAGTACAAATTCCTACTGTTATTGTAATATATGCTATTTTCATTATTTCTGTATTATTTCTGTAAATTTACAGATAAAACTCTAAAGGAAGTTCTGATCCAGACTTTGAATTTGACATTAAAGTTTAATGTCAAACTCCACGGTCATTCACTGCATGTAATCAGTTATTACACTAATTTTGTACTGAATTATACCCATGTTTTATGAAAAGCTAGTTTAGTGTCACAGAATAAAAGGTAAAGAAGCCCTGCCTAGATAATTTAGTGTGCCTAATATTCTTGAGAGCTGTAAGTGCTGTTATCTGGGAAACATGTCAGAAGTACACAATATAAGGCTTTTTACCTCTTCACACATGGCTCCTTTGTCTGCACGGCAAACAATCCTGATGGACGAGAGACTTAACATGAGCCAGCAGTGCGCTCTCGCAGCTCGGAAAGCAAATGGGATCCTGGGCTCCATCAGGCGAGGGGTGGTCAGCAGAGATAGGGAGGTGATTGTCCCACTCTACTCGGCTCTTGNTGAAAGGGGCTCATCCAGCCAGTTGCTAAAGGACAGCATGTCCTAGGTCTTTCCTACCTTCCAAATGCCAAGTAGCTGGTTTGCAAATATTAAGTGGACTTTGCACTGCATGAAGTTAATCCATTCCCATTCTGCCTGCTATTTCATCTCTTTAAGGATGAATATAAGGATATAATATCCAGAGATTCTTCAATTCCTAAGACATTGCGATGCTGAACATGGACAGATGTACCTCAGTGTTTACAGTTTTGCACCTGTCTCTTCTATAACTCCAGTTAAAGTGAATATAATAGCTGTTCATCAAGCAGAGTTGCTTCAGGCAATCTGATGTGTTCTGAACAGATGTAGTAGATCTGGTTTTCTGTTAAAACGTGAAGATTTTTAGAGGCAATGAATGGGGATTTGTTCATTTGCTTTGCCTGAGGTTATGCAGACTTCCCACTCTTTCCTGGTAAATCCCATCATGCTCCAAGTTGATATCATACAAGAGGATTGCACCAGGAGCAGGGACTAGCAGTAAGAATTTTAGACTCAATGCATAAATAAAGATTAACTAAACCAAAAAGAGCATGTTAAATTAACATGCCTCTCCATCCTACTGATTAAGATGTTCACCAGGCTGTTCTAGTACCTGAGCCAAAATTATATCAGAATTTAGCACATTTTCATACTCTCATGCCATATGCCTTTGCTTTCTCAGGCTTTCCTTTCCACTGAAAATCAAAATAAATAAATAAAATTTCTTTAGCTGGAGTATGTGATGAAAAGAAGCACTGAAGGCATGCTGCTAGATATAGCAGGATCTTTCATTCTAGTGGCTAAAAGGTGAAAGTTCATATCAGTTAAAAAAAAAAATCAGTAGGAAAATTCATAGACTCATAGAATGATTTGGTTTGGAAGGTACCTTAAAAATCATCTAGTTCCAATCCCCCTGCCATAGGCAGGGACACATTCTGCTAGATCAGGTTGCTCAGTGCCTTGTCCAGCCTGGCCGTAAACACCTTCAGAGAGGGGGCATGTTATATTGCATGTTATATGACTGAAGGATCCCCTAAATTGTGAAATAAGATCCCCTAAATTGTGAAAGAAGAGTCCACACTTCACATCTCAGTTTAAGAAAAGATCCAGTCCTGTCTCCAGTATTTCATGCTGACAAACCCTTGAATATTATTGTTTTTAAAAATCAATCCTGTATTATGGAATTTACCCTTTCTCCTAATTGCTTAGAAGCCCTTTCTCAGGCAAAGCATGATTTTCGGTAGCCAATCTTCCTTCAAATTTAGATTCCTCACTGTGGTAAAAGAAAAAAAAAAAAAAAGAAAATATATTTTATTCCTCTATCACATAAATATACATGATTTAATATTGAGCTTCTGAGTAATTGTTTTCTAGATCTACTAGAATTTCAAGATTATTTTAATGACCATTCAATTGATTGATTTCTTTTTGATAACTTATCCTATGTCATTGCTTTTTTGGGAAATGTTGAAAGCTTCTGTACCAATGTTATAGCATCAGAATAGGCAAGGTCTATCTTTAAAATTTCTGAAAGGTAACTGGTGCTGTACAGAACCTGAACACATTATTACCGAAGCTTATAATTTGAACACAAATTTCTTGAAAAGAACTGTATGCTCCCACTATAATGCACCAAAAGGATACCTTCAAAAGTTTTACTAATAAGGCTTTTGAAGAGTTATTTCAGGTCTTGTTGATCAATAAACATTGCAAAAGATAAAGGCATAAAAGTGTTTGCAGATCACTGATTTCTTTGGTGCACTTACTCTGCCTGTATGCAAGTATTGATCTGCTTGCATAAAGAAAGACTTCAGAGAAGGATCTGGACAGGGGATTTTCTTTTTCCATCTAAGCATGTCCAGAAGCTCCTTGCTAATCCATGGAGGCCTCCTGGCATTCTTGCCCATCTTCTTCTTCCTTGGGATGCATAGCTCCTGGGCTTGGAGGAGTTGGTCCTTGAACACTTCCCAGCTGTCTTGGGCCCCTCTTCCTTCCAGGACAATGTCTCTTCACCATGTCTCCTCAGAACTGGAATATGAAATTATTTTACTGAAACAGGTGTTTCTGAAATACTTTCCAGAGTAAATTTAGATATCCTTGTCTAAATAGAAAGCTGTTATTGTCTTTTTGTTTGCTAGCAATGGACCTAGAACTAGAATGGTGAGAAAGGGCAAAATGTGTATATTGCATTACAGACCTTTAAATTTCATGAGCAGTGATTACATGCAGAGCTTCCTAGAATTCTGTATGAATATTGGAAGTGTAGGAAAAAATCTGTGTTTCCCAAGTGTAGAAAAAAGCTGTAATTATCTGTATGAGATAATTACCTCATGCAGACTTAATTTATACTGAAAAATGTTGTTATGCAGGGACAGATCATTAATATTTTTAAATTTTATTTCTATTTCTGACACTTTAAACTGTCTCTGATGGAGAATTTCATAGAGTCATTGGCAATGCCTTTACAATATTGTTTTATAAAAATGAAAGAAGCTGGTATTTTGTGAGACTGGAAAAATTACAGGAAAAATAGTGCCCTTGGAAGATCATTTTTGTAAGATATAAGCCTGAGCAAGCTTTCATGTGTTTAAATTAGTGATGGGGAATCACTCATTCAATAGTATATTTAATAGAATTTGCATCTGTGTGGTGATACAACTTGTGACATCAGTTAAACAAGAAGTGTCTGAAATGAGAGAAGTGTAAACAATAATGCAGATACACAGACTTCTGGGAGAAAAAAGTAGGAACTGTTTAAATAACAAAGCTCTTGAGGTCATTGTGTGTGGCTCAGTGTTTGCCTTGCCTCAGAGCTAAAGCATGAACATCTTTCTAAGTTTTATAGTTTCAGCTTTATTTTTTTGTATTTTGTGCTCTCTAAAAGCAGAGTAATGTGAAGATACTAAATAAGTGTTCTAATTACTTTTTAAATTGAAATCAGAGATATAAATCCCTATAGCAAGGTTATAGAAATAATTTAAATTAAATGAGTGTAAGCTTTGAACTCCTGTACAAGACCATTTTTGCTGTTTATAATTAGACTTACTTTTGTTCTTCTGCTAGTCAGAATTAATTTGTAAGTCCTTCAGGGTATTGGTATATTCCAGGTCACAAAAAAAAACCATATTTGTCTGCCAAATGAGTTGTTTGAGCACACTAATGTTTTAGTAGCATAGGTTATAGATAATCCAGAAATGTTTCATTACTGTATTTTTTTGTAAGCTTATAATAGATTAAAAAAATAAGCAGAAGAAATCAAGTTTTTTTAATGTGTAATTTCCAACTTTGAAAAAAAAAAATTCTAGTGTAGTTTTATTATTCCTTTATCACAAAACAGTTAGATAAAAGATTGTTTCCCATTACCAATAAGAGCCAAGCCATTTCAAATCAATTCATCTGTCAAACTCATACCACTCTTACAGAAATTTTTCTATATGAACTTTGATGATACTCTTAATATCAGCAGAATGCACAAGGAAGGACTGATTGTAAACAAAAAGCTTTGTATACATGAAAAATTAAGATACTGAATGGAGAATTAGACACCTTCTGTTATTTTCCTCAGCAGTTTGACCCTTCTGAGAGAGAAAATTCTTGTGCTCCATTTTTTATTTTGTTGGTGACATTCAATGTGAAGGAAAAGTTCTGAAAACATATTTTCTTCTCCCTACTTCTTGAACTGTGAAGAGTTATCATCAAAAGGATGATAGCAACTTGGATATACCCTGAAAGTAGAACTGTTTGAAATACTTAGGATTCTTTCTACATATGCACTGGTGCTGATGTTGCAATAGGGTGCTAAGTATGTTAAATAAGAACTATCAGTAAAGCTTCTCCACTGTAAAGGAAGACAAAGAAATTCAGATCCTTTTTAATTCCTGTGATGTTTTAGAATGTCTTTTCTGCCTTATGGAAATTCTATCTTTAGAATGAAAGATGAGCTCTATTTTGCACTCTGCTGGTTACTGTTTAATAGGCAGAGCTGTGGGGAGAAGTGTTGTTAAGGACATTCTTGTACAAGCTTCTTGTCCTGAAAGGAGAAAACAAATGAAGGAAATCTGTTATTTGCTCTCTAAGACACCATTACAATGACAGTACAGAATTATATTTCTGAAAATACCATGAATTCACACTGGGAAGGAATAATGAGTTTATCTTAATATGTAAAGAGTTTACAGAAGCACACATAAAACTGAATTTTCATCTCTGCCTCCCAGCT
This sequence comes from Turnix velox, assembly GCA_013400935.1. Classification (NCBI taxonomy): domain Eukaryota; kingdom Metazoa; phylum Chordata; class Aves; order Charadriiformes; family Turnicidae; genus Turnix; species Turnix velox. The sequence continues at coordinate 181,203 of VZTY01027262.1, read as the reverse complement.
ACAGAAAACATAGCAGATTTTTTTTTTTTTTTCTCTCATCTCCACTTCCCTCCTCAGCTTTTCTTCTTCCATTTTTAGTGGCAGTAGTAATCTGCAGCTATCACTGCAGCTACAAAATAGGTGATTCCCACCCCCATGGAGCATTTGTCCCTCATGAGTTGTCAGAGCTCAATCTGCATCTTCATTCAGAGCTCTGAAATTGGTGGCTGTAGAAAATTTATTGAATTCACCCCACCAGGCCTTCAGTCTTCTACGCAACTCAGCTAAACAATAAAAACGAAAAGTCTTATTTATTGGAATTTTTCAACTCAAGATCAATGCATATATCAGTATAAAATATCCCAGTTTTCAACAGACTTGTAATATGTTTTCTTTTCAATCCAGCTGACTGCTTATTCATATTAAAAACTGACACTATCTTTTTTGTGAAGGGTTGACATCTGTTAAAAAAGCATAGAATTGAAAAACATATCTCAATAGTGAATGAAGAGTCAAATGTGAGATTCAATATGAAAAATCTAGATTTCTAGTTATCCCTGTACATTGGTTAAATCCATTTTATAAAAGTAAGTCCATAAATTATATAAATACAGAAATTATATGTATACAAATGCATTGTATAATTGTAAAAAAATGTGAAATTAAGTACCCTAAAGTATTGTCAGGAAAACTGAGTATAAATGAAACTATATCTACCAAAATGAAGGTCTTTGGAAATAAGGCTTATCTAATGGAATGACAGTAACTGCTGCTGGAATTGCTCAAAGAAGCAGAAATAAGATCTATGGTTATGGTCCTGCTACAGGGATACCATCACCCACAGAAGAATTCACCAGTATGTGATGCTATGTAGATAAAGGAATGTGGAAGCTCATCACCTACTGTTGTATCATTGCTGCAGTTTAGATAATGCTTTTATTCAGGCTTAAGACAGAGAAGGAATAATGGGCTTATCTTAATATATAAACAGTTTGTAAAAGCACACATAAACCTGAATTACTTTGGTGCAAAAATATGGAAAACATTTGCCAGCTCTTCTCCTGATAACTCCTTAAGAGAAATTCACCTCTTATAAAACAGTCCTTGTTATTGCTGCCTACCAAGGAAATGAAAGAAACTTACATTTTTATCATGAGTTTTGAAGAAACGCTTTTGTAATCAGATCTATTAAGACAATACATTGAAAATCTAAATACTGTATCTCAGCTGGCAAGAAGAAAAAAAAAGATAGGAAGAAATGCCATTTGCAAAATATAAAATGAAGTGTGATATCAAATCTGCAGCACTCCTTAGTGAATTTATGACATAGACAAAAAAGAATCACATAGAGGATGTATAAAAGGGAAAAAAGAATCCCATACTCCATACAGGGTTATTGATTTATTTATAGATATATAAAAACAGGTTTATAGAATCATAGAATCATAGAATAGTTTGGGTTGGAAGGGACCTCAAAGATCATTGAGTTCCAACCCCCCTTCTTTTAAATATTTCACTATTTTATTATAGCTTGCTACCATTGGCTCCACCTGTTTGAGACACCTACCTACAATGAAAGTTGTCAACATTGTCCCATAATAATTTCTGTATCATGGGCAGAGTCAAAAGAGGTAATTGAATCTTCCAGATCCTGTGTAGATCAGAAGAGAATACCCAAACACGAGCTAATACAAGTCGTCTTTGTCAGTTTGTACTCATTACTAGAAAACTAAGACTTTCTAATGGCTTAAACAATGTTTAGGATAAGATTTTAAAATGCATCTAAAAGGGCTTAATAACCTCAAATGTCTAATTTTTTTTAAATAAAAAAGGCTTTTTGGAACTAAAGTCTGATTGAAATACGTCTGTTTTAGTGTTTGTTTCTTCTACCTTTTTATTGTTCATACCTTCAATCCCTTCTGCAGACTTTCAGAGAAGACAATGAAAGGGAAATCAGAAACTTATTTAGTGATTATTTTAGTGATTATAATGGCAGCATTTGAGCCTTTCATGAAAAATGTACCATTGCAATTACCCATTGCAAAAAAGTAGATCAGATCTATGCACTTAGATATCTGACAGAACTAAGTCTTCTTTTTTTTTTTTTTTTCTGTATTATAAATTGTAATAGTTTCAGACTCTTCCACTCTCCTCCATCTGGTTTCAGGTAATATATTTGAACCTGCTGGGCTCTTTTTCTCTAAGAATACTTTGTGGCAAAACTGACAGAGCATATGATTTAGTTTGCATTCATTGAAATGCTCCACATTATCCAGATGAAGCTCCATTTGACTCCTTTGTATGACAGAAAATTTCTGAGCTGAGAGATTGCATTTGATATAGGATATCAGGGTTCAGGCTATAATTCGGCCAATATTTTATCATTGTTTATCAAAAATATATATTTATACAAAATTCTTGTTCTGAAAAACAGTACAAATTTTCTTATCTGTTTACTATTGAATTCCATTAAAAATCAAGAAAATATTTTTTTACCAGATGCCTATGGATTCTATGGCTGTGGGTTCTCTGTTAAAATATTTTTGGTGTCTAAAATCATAAGGTTGGAAGCTCTCAATATTGAAACTGATGTTCTGACATATTTTCTCACTCATTCAAACAAAGTGTCATCATATTGCTACTAGGAAATACAAAATTCAGAAAATTTTAATAAAAGATTTCTTTCTCACTATTCCCAGAGTATTACTAATCTCTGATCATTCAGTAGCTATTGTCAGACATGAGAATATAAAGATAAAATCAGGCAGCTCCAAGATCTGCCAAACCAAATTTAAGGCCAAAACAGTAAGCTGAATAAGAACACTTCATGCTTGAATCCTACTATTTTCAAGAGAATCTTCAATTAAAAAAATAAAATAGTAAAACATCCAATGAGTGTTTTCTTGGCAAGACAAAGCTGGATGAGAAGAAAATGTGAATATACCACAGAGCATAAGCTAGTAACTTTAGAGTAACATGATTATACAATAGTCTTTTACCAGAAAGAGTTTTTCTTACTCAAGAGTAATGTTTAAATATCTTTTAAAAATATTTACATGTGGGAATTACTATTTCATTTCTTTAGTAACTAAACCCTTTTTTTCTGGTATTGAAAGTACCAAATAAAGAGTATCTGTTCAGAGTGTAGAAACCACAATACAAGACAGGCATGATAAAAATAATATTTTTCTTCAGTATTCCCTAGAAGGCTTGTATTACTTTCCACAAATGTTTCTTTATCGTCTTGCAATTAGAAGTGTAAAACATATTTTGCTGCAGAGATAAAACTCAGTCAAGACTATCCATTCACTTAGTATTAAAGGCATGAAACAGATGTCTCTGTTCAGGTACTGCTGATTATAAAAGCAAGCACTCTTGTTTGTTTCTATTAGTTTTTGGAAAGTAAAGGCAATAGTTTCTACTTAGTTTTCCTACAAGGCAATCATTTGTGAAGAATATCTCCCAGATGAATATGACACAACCAAACAGTAAACAAAGCAGTAAGTATCAAAATATTGCTATTAGTATGAAAGTTTCACAGTTGATAAATATTCCTTTAGGACCTAGTACAAGTGAATGTGCATAAATTGATATTATGGTTGTGTTGTTTCTGATGAGGGCTGCTATTACACTTAGGCAGCATCTTTCCATGTTACAGTATTGCTCCTCATAAGAAATACTGTCATAAAGGACAAGAAAAATAGTGGTATAACCAATTTCTGAAAGGTGTAACAGGATAAGAGGAAAACATACATTTGTATTTTCAAGCCTATATAATTATTTAAAAGCTGTGGTAGAGCCAAATAATAGAAATCTTTAGTAACAGCATATTTAAGTCTAGGAAAAATAAAAAAAAAATACTGGAAGAATATTTAACTCAATATTCAAACTGCTTAATTGTTACAATATTTAAGAGTAAAGTTCAGGTAACAGAATTTGAAAGTAAGAAATTTTTGACAGTAAGAAATACAAAAGGAAAAGAGTGAGAGAAAACAGGTGTTTTCATTTTTACTCAATTTTTTTTGCATTTACAACATAATTTGAAAAAACGAGGACAAAAATGGCTAAATATATTTTTAATTAAATCTTAATATAAGTTAATAACAAAACTCAAGAGACCTTGAGTCAGGTTTTGTGTACTTTTGAAGATTATCAGATGAATCTGCAATGTTAGAAAATTACCTGCAGTTTTCTCATGGATATTTTTTTCACAGAAAGGAAAATCAGCAGGTGCATTTAAGCCTAACAAATTTTATTTTGTAACACTACCACTTCACGAGTCCCTATTCATAGCAGAGAGTATGAAACACACAGAAAATATTATGTACTTTTTCTTGCCTACCCCTGTGTGATAGGATGAAACTTCATCCTAAAACCAAAGGAATGTACAATATTAGCACATACTTCTAAGTGCTGGCATTCAGATTAAAAGAAAAACATCAAACATGGGAAAATGTTTACAAATGGAAATTCTCTTTGCTATTTCAATTTGTGATGAAAAATGTATTATTCTTGGTGAGGTGTGAGATACTCCATCAAGATTAGTAAACAAAGCAAATTATTTAAGAAACAGAAAAATTATCTTCAAGGAAGAGTCAAAGTGTCCATAAAGTGATTTAATAATAATATACAATTCTGTTGGAAAGACGTTCATTTCCCTTTGGATTTGAGAATATTTCTCAAAGGTTGTGTCAGAAAACACCACAGCCCTCAGCCCACAGTCTTGCAAATCTGTCCTACTGTAGGATAGCATCTTGCTTTTAATTACTCAGCCTGTGTTTTATAAGCACTTTATAATTTATCCTTAAATTTTAAATACACCACTTTCAATAATTAACTGATTCCATTTTGGATATAACTGTGCCTGTCACTAGTGCTAGCATTGATTCAACTACAGTCACTTCAGTAGTAAGACATCATAAAAACACAACTAACTAGTATTAGCTAACTAGCTTGGAGTCAGTAGAAATTAAATAAATGAAACGAAGAAAGAAATAATCCCAGCTTCTTAAAACCTTGTGCTTAATATATTTGTAGGCAGTCAACAATAAATATAGCAGCTTTCTATTTAAAATTAAACTATCAAAGGTGAAATGAACTCAAATGAATTCAACTCTAATCCATTGCCACTTTCTGCTCAGAGTACTATGTCTGAACAGCTCTGGTCATGTTCTGCTGCAGACAGTCAGGACTGCAGTGTACACTAAGAAGACAAATTGTCATTCTCACCTCATTTAGAATATACTTGATAGCAATTCAAGAAAAGCAGCAGGGCTTTGAAAATTATAATGAGAAAGGAAGATCATTTTTGTAATTTCTGTAATGGGCACTCCCCATTGATTTAATTTCAGTCCTATGCAATCAGTTGCCTCCACCACTGCTCTTCCAGCCAGAATTAAGGGAAAGTTATTGCAACCATCTTGTCATTTCAGATTTTTGGATTTTCATTTTTGAGGTTTCTATTTTGATGAGATTCCTTCTTATCAGCCCACAGCTTACAGCTAATAGACTGTAACAAATCTAAATGTCACATATCATGAAAATGCAGCAAATGGAAAGCTGGCAAGAAGCTACTTCTAACATGAACTGAAAGTTAATCACCAACCCTTCAATGCAGAGAACATGTTATTCTATTCTTCTTTCCCCAGATTCTCTCTCAGTACCAAGTAGTCCCACATTCCTAATTAAACACCCAAGCAGTATATCAAGACTTCATCTAAAGTCTTCATCTTCATTCACAGAAAGTGATAGGTGCTAGTCACCTCTACATTTCCATTGAACATTGCATCAGGAGTGAGACTGTCAATGATTGCAAAGCTGCCAAAATTAAAGTGACAGTGGTACATGTTCCTCACACTGTTACAATCAGAACACTCATCTTCTGGACAAAATGGCTCCAGAATTTGATACTCAAATTAGAGGGTAAGATCCAACTCAAAATATCATAACTTTACTATGACTAAAGACTGTAAATATGTTAGCCCTCCCTGGTTCCCAGAACCCACTAGTGCTTCTCAGATGCCAAAGTCAAGACAAATAGCTGAAACACAAGCTTGTGAGTGTACCTTTATTAGTCACTATCATCTGTTCACTAATGTCTTCAGACTGATCATTATGCAGGATATATAGCACATCAAATATTTGTTTTAAAGCATACAAAAATTATGCACTGAGAGCAAAATTAAATTCTTTTAAATTAATTTTGACTTTCATTGTGAATTCTGCTTTTCTTTATTGTGTTATTGTAGAATACTCGTAGATAAAACCCACTGGCCTGACCATCTTAATTCAGAAATTATTTCTATCATTTGTAGTAGATACTGCTATGAGGAAATGTCTGGAATTACTACCTTGGTTCCAAATTTGCCAGACCTTGCTTTAACTATTTAATTATTAGCACATCACAGATCTGTGGTGAGTGGAGGGACTTGAACAGTACAATGCTATATAATTGCATCAAAATCTGCAAAATTCAACACAATGAAAACAGAATAGAGATTACACAGTGATCTGCAGCTATTTTAGGCAAAATTAAACTTAATTTAATCTCCTATGTAGAAAAGAAAAAAAGGCTGACATTGATCATTTCACATCATAAAGCGGACATTTTTATCCTTCAATTGCCAAGGATGCACAGTATACATTCACATTTGTTTGAAAATTTTGTCCTGGTGGGACATTGTTTACCCTTCACTAGGTAAGCTTATTTCTTAGAATGTAAACTTTCCTCTTATAGCTGTATTCTTTGAGCAAGTAACACAGAGAAAGCGTAACAAGTGCTGTTCACACCTGGATGTTAAAGTTTTGGCAACCTTCTTTGACAACTTTATTCAAAGAACCATTCTGAAAATAGGCTAACTAATGCAGAAAGCATCCAAATGAGTTGCCTGCCATTATGTGAAAAGTCACTCTGCTAGTTTAGATCATTTAAAGATGTATATTAATTATTTATGCTGTCAGCATTTTTAGTAAATTATAATAATATTTTTCTATTACCATTTTGTAAAAGGTGACCTTTAGCTTCTTTCTTTCATTCTTTCTACATAACTTTCACTTTGCTCCCAGAAATTGTGTCTTTGATCAGTCATTTGGTTATGTATGTGAAAACCCATCTCCTTCATTCCATCTTAAAAAGATTTTAGAGACTGTCTGACAATACTACTGAAAGTCTGAGAGAACTGTCAACAACTCGAAAGTGAACAATACACTACTGCAGAATGCATATTAGGAGTCCTGTATAAAATACCAAGATCTGAGACTGATAGATCTCACTGCTACAAACAAGTGTATGGTAATTGAAGAATTTTTGGCTCTGCCACAGCTGTTCTTAGTGACTTCAGAGCAAAACAAACCAACTAAATTTTGTCTCGGTGAAATCAAAGAGAATTTGCTCTTAGTATCATGCAATCCAGAGTATCACCCTTTATGCTTATGTACTATGATGAGAGTAATAACACTGTTATTTCCAATTCCATTGGTCTGATCAGTTTTTTAGTTCTTCAGCATAACACATCACACTACACACATTCACTACACACATCAGGAGGCACTGATCTTGATTAAAGCTTCTAGTGCTACCCTAATGGAAACAGATCGTAGGATAAAAGACAAAGGCAAGTAGGATATATTTTAGCAAACTTCAAAAAGAAACTTCTTTGAATTTCTTTAGTGGTGCTCATTTGCAGTAACAATAGCAGATATCTTTGCTCATAGAACAAAACAACACCAAATATTACTCATTATATACTTCCAACACCTTTGCACTAATTCATAGCCCTTTTAATAGGTATATGATAGGCCTTCGCTTTCCCAGAGATTCTTGGGATTCTTGCCACATAAAATAATGAGATTAAACTTCAAAATTACATCATTAGCATTTTCTAAAGCCAAAACTTGAATAAATAATAGTTCTCAATTAAACAGATAACTAAATTTTATTTTCACTGTTGTTCCTTTGGAACACTTCATTTCTCATTTTGCATTTGAATATAGATGACTAATAGCAATAGTTCATTTGCTATTATCAGAGAAACTGTAGGCCATTTTATAACATTACCAGAATAAAAAAAATTTGATCAGCAATGACTCCTATGCACATTGCCTCATCTGAGGTAGACAGCTACTTACTATTATTATTCTGCATTTGGTATCCATCCTTTTCTTATTTCCCATCACAGTTACTGACTGATTGAGAATGTTTGTAAAATTGTAAATATTGTATTCTGTCTTGGTATCTCATTTTCTTATTTCATTAGAAGATGAGTATTGGCATTACCACTATATAGATGCCTTTCAAGGAAGTTCATTTCAAAGTTAAATGATCTGTAAAGTCCCTTCCAGCCCACTGCATTGTAGTTTTAGAAAAAAATCAATTGTGGTAACAGCTATATCAGGTTTCTGCCAGTGATATCTCCTCTGCATCAAGCAATCTGTCAGCCTTCAGGCTTAGAGTGTAGTAGAAAAGAGGATAAAATGAAATTGGACTTTTGCTATACGTAAACGTGATAAATATGCTTTAGAGACACAGTATGAGATTTCTGGTCATGTGATATCCAGATAGCTAGAAATCCTGGTAAAAATCCAAAAAAAGAATATTTCAAAAAGATGAGAACTGTCGTCACACTAATTAAGGATCATCACTTAGTCATTTTACATATTCCATAGATAGTGAAAAGTAATAGCCACTTCTTGAATAAATAATTCCTGAGCCTATGTATGTATTTACAGAGCAGATCTGTAAAAAAAAGTCAAATCTTTTAGAGAAGCAGACTTAAAGATAATGAACTGAGATCCAGATGTCTAGAGGAAAACCACTACAAATTAAATAGAATGAATCCCATGATGGATAAATGGCCAAAAATTGTCTTTAATAAAGAATTCAAATCCCCAAATTTAGAAGGAATACCCTATCAGTTGAAGCACCTAGAGATTAGTGTTCAACTATACAATGTAGCTTGACCAAACTGTGTTGTGATTATCCCTTTTCTATACAAAGTTGCATTTACTGCAACTGTATATGAAACAAAACCAATTGTGAGGTTGTGTTGTCTCTAATTCAATTAGAATTATACACCTGAGTAAACGGTTAAGATGGAAAGCAATGATCTTCATGAACATCTAAACTGCAGAGACTTTTATCAGTTTCAAGCAGTCTTCTGCTCTGAAATTAAACTATTTATAAACTCTACTGTCATACAGTGCTCTGCAGCAGCTCTGTTCACTTTTCAGATATACACTCACAGATGCAGTTGCTGCTCTATTTCAAAACAGAAGGACAATTTCTGGCAGATTTCAGCATACTTGAAATTGAGGCTGTTGCAACAGTGATGCTTAAATAAGGGATTTATAAGCTCAAGGTTAAATATTTGTACTTGAGAATCTAGCCCATGTACAGATTAATAAGGTATCCATATGATAGCATAAAACATTTTCCAGATATCCTTTGAAATGTAAAAAATACTGTGAAATACAAAGAGAGAGAGGATGTGACTGAAAATAGTTCTTGCAGAAAAATTACCTTCCTTTCACACAGATGCTTTCCTATTAGCTACTGCCTCTGACCCTTATCCTTAAAAAATTACCTCTTCTGGAGAACAATGTAAGTCTCATGCTGCAATAGCCTCAGAATGTGTCCAAGCATGCCAGAAATTGAGTATTTTACTGACTCTAGCCACCAGTCACAATATTTATATTTAATAAGCAACTAATAAACATGATATTAAATTGATAGAATTACAAAGACTAGAAGCCATCCATGAAATTGTCAATTATCTGACTATCCCTGCAGAGCCAAAAGGATAAAGGAAAGATTCAAATCACACTTTGCTCTGTATCAATCTGCAATTTATATCTTCCCTTTAGCTCAGTCTCTTTAACCTCTCAGAACCAGTACTCCCCATGCTCATTTTTTTCCAAAACTAATATTTGACCAATATACTTAACACAAATGTGAGATCACCTCAAATACGCATTTTAGGTCAGGTTCCCGACATGCAGGGAAAGATTTACTGAAGGCTACTCGAAACACAAGTATTACTGTTTAACTTCTCAGACTGAACCTCTCATTCTGAGTTTAGCAAACTGAAAATCATTAGTACCTGCAGTAAAGATATGACTATCAAGATACCTTACCAGTTTTCTTTCCACTGAGCACCAATTACCTGCCTACAAGTACTATATATCTGCTGCAGTGTAAGCAAAAAACCCCCTTTGACTCTAATCGAAAAGGTGAACTGGTGTTAGAACTGTTGTAATACTTCAGAATTTGAGAACTGTTTTTTAAGTCAAAAGATATGAATACAAAATATACATGAAGACAAAAACTCATTGTAGAAATATGCAAGTCAGGAAAGCTGACTTACTGAAAAAGAGTCTCTGAATCCAAGTGAAGTTTCTCATCAAAACAGGAGAAACAATAAGTAAGTTGAAACACATGGATTCTCTTCTGATATAAAATATCAAGATCCTAGATAAGCAATCCTACAATACAAGTGGAAGTTGCAATTATTATATAATCAGGTAGGGTCTTGTCCCATTATCTCTTCTTGACATTTACGTAAACTGTATTTATAAAATTACAAGATTCAGTTTGAAACTTACCTCTTTAACATCGCTAGATCACAGAACTATCCTTTCTTCTTGTCTGATGAATTATCAACACCATCAAGAGGTGAAGGAGGTACTGCACACACTCAGTTTTGAATCATTTAACTGGAGCTTCTTTTCAATTTCTCATATTTTTTTTTCTGAAATATGATAGCTTTACCCTTCTAAGGAAAAAATATATTTCTTATATTTCAAGGTCTAATGGATGGAAAAAATACTGTCTTTTCAGAAGTTACAATATTTTGAGGGGAGAAAAACTACAGGACATTTTAAAGTATTAAAATTTTGGTATTTGAAACTATCTAATTCTGTCTTCAGTTTTCAAACCAGCTCCAGGTGGTTTTGTTTAACTCATTTAATTGGACTAAGAGATATTCCACTTAGTTCATTTGCTCAAACACTGTACAACATTTTTGTAGTTTTTTCTGTTAGATGGAACAAGATCAAATAATTAGAGTGGAAGCCCTAAGCCTTATATTTCTTTGGGATCTCAAGAGAATCATTTTCAGTAGACATGCTTGCATGTTTGCCAGAACACAGATTTTAAAAAAATAAATAATTTACAAACCAACAGCAGAGGTTACTCATTACCTAGATGACTTGAGAGGAGAATGTGGAATGATTATATATTGGAAAACAGTAAAAAATGCTTGTGAAGGGCCTTGTAGCTTTCTCTTCAAAATGCATGAAAAGCAAGATGTTACATACTTGTCCCTGCACATTTTGGGATGACCAGGGACATCTCTACTGAGGGGTAGATGTATTGTACCTCCTCTTATACTGTGTGTTGTTCTTTTGATGAATATGTCCAATTGTACTATGCATGTCAAGGTTTCATGCTAGAAAGTACATAGGCTGCATTTTGCAAAAGACAGATGCAAGACTTGAGAAGATTTCATTGATAATTACAAAGCTCTGCTGGGAATGAACCTCATACTCAGCCAGGTAAGCCCTGACTACAAGGAAGGACATGAGTAAGAATTTATAACCACCTTTATTTTTGCCACAGAAAGAAATACAGAACAGACATAGAATACAATGAAGCACTTGCAGAAAAGAGGCATCCACTTACTTTTGATAGTGTGAGGCTTTGTGTATATTATGATAGCTGTTTTGTCACTTCAGCACACAAAAGTAAAAAGCATATAGCAGAAGTTATACAGATCTCATTACTTTCTGTAGATATCCTGGAAGTAGAATATCTTTTCCCTGTATATTTTTCAGCCTCACTACTACATAAATAGGAAATAAGGTACATTAAGTCATGATGCTTTGATGGTTCATTTAATTATTTCTGACATGCTTCCTAAATATGTATATTTAATGAGGAATAGATGCAAGTTGAATTTTTAACTAATGTCTTCTTTCAACAAGAATAGTTTCTTCATTTCAATAACTTTCTTTTCTGAATTAAGAGAAATGTACATTTTAACAGGGATTTAGACATATTTTCCCATTTTCTTCTGTTTATGTTCTCTCTTCTGCTTCATCTCTTGATAAATGACCAATTCCTGAAGCAAATTTCACAGGTCCATTATATAAGCAGCTTTCCCTGAACTTCAACAAGCATTTCCTGCTTGGATCGAAGATCCCTCCCAGTAAGATAAATAAAATAAGTAAATCACTCCTTTAAAATGCCACAGTGCTGTTAATTATTGCCTTGCTGTTATCAGGTGTTTACCATACCAACTTAATCATGGTTTTGTTGTTTCTAAAGGGTTCATTACAAAAGTCTCCCAGACTTTAGTTTTTAAAAATGCATTGCATACTCATCTCTCACAGGAATCTGTCTACCTAAGCTTCCAAATCTAGCAGCCATTTTCACTTTATGTTCTCAGGTAGAGAAAATAATTTGGAAAATTATGTACATGCTTATATGAACACCAAAGAAGACTCTTGCAATTCCTTAGAGATATCTATGGTCACAGCCATGAATGTTTTTTCAGGATAGTCATCTTCTAATAAATGACTTATCTCACTTTATCTGACCAGGGAGGTGTAGAGGTTCCTCTGTTAAGTAAAATATGCCCCACATGTTCAGGAGAGCCAAAGCAGAAACTTCTTATATAGAAATTCTGACTTCTAAGTTATTACTTTTGGTTTAGGTAAAAAGCCCTGAAAGGTAAGCATTGAAGCTCCATAATAATAATAAGATAGTGGGAAAAAATGTTTGTTGCATATAAGGAAGTTCAAGCATGCTGTCAAGTCAGAATTCTCTTGCTTGGATAAACACAACAAATGGAATGTGAAACAAAATAGTGCATTTGCTAGAATAAATACACACTAAAATGAGTAGAGCTATAGGTAGTTGTAGTGCTTAGAGAAAGAACTGAAACTAAAATAAATGGAAGACACTGAAAAGCATGAAACTTTTACAGAACACAACAAAATGAACACTGTACCATTTAAATTTGATTGACAGGTAATGAACTATAAAATTCATGTTGAAATGGAAATGACAGAAATAGTACAAGGTATCAACGCTATAGTCACAGTGCTGAGAGTTTTCAGGGATAAGTTCTCCAAAATTAAGCAAATTAGAGACTGATAAAAAAATCTATGCATTCTGATTGAATTAACCAGTTGTTGAGAGACAGAACAGCACTCCAATTTAACATGACAGTTAAATAAATTATCTTGCTTGTATCAAACATCCTGTACAGTTGAAACCAAGACAACAGTAAAATAAAATGCATTCCTTCACATCTGGCCTTTCCTGTTAACCATGTTATTAGTTTATTATCCTCATTTTAATCTAGTAAGTGCTTAATGAAGCAAACAGTTGATTCTGAACTTTCACTTCCGGACAAATTGGCTTTGCATCAGTTTTGAATACCATGTGTCTTTAGAGACGAACAAATAGTAATTTTCATTAAATCTTTGCATCAATGAAAAAGAATAGAAAGCATAATAGGGAAAAAACCTGACATAATAGTTTAGGTATTGAAAAAGAGTGGCTTGATCCAAGCTATAGGTAACCTCACTCACTAACAGAAAGTGCCAGAAAGTGCTATTAGGTTGTATGATATTAATTTTGAACAAGTAAATAAATTTTGCCTCAACAAACACAATGGAGGGTATCTATTGATGTCTTAATAGATTACCATGAAATTTTCATAGATGTGCTCAAACCCAGGGAGGCTTAATTTCCAAGCAAACTCCAAGTGTAATTCCTTAGGTTTATAAAAAAATTAAGCCAATTGCATAGGTGCTCTACATCTTCTAAACACAGTATAACACCCCTGCAACTTCACCACAACAATCCTCAAGATACCTTGTTTAAGTATATCCTTAGTGATTTTAGCCTCTTCTAATCTCCTGCCTGTTAGATGATTTTAGTGTTATGTTCTTCAACTTCATGAAGTAATCGTTAAATATGAAAGACCACAATATTGGTTCAGTAGTTCTCCAGATAACTTCTAATGATAGGTTTCTAATTTTCCTAGTTCTTTTTTAGTAGTGCAGTACATGATGGGAATGAGAATCAAATAACTATGATCATTAAGCTCTTTTCTCTTTATTTAAAAATGGTGAAATTGTGGAATCTCTTGACTGAATCAAATCTGATTTTTTTCCATATAATTTTATAATTAATCCTTGTCATAATGCATTCCATATTATTATGTTTTTAACTCATGCTCAGAACATCTCACTACTTCCATTTTTCCTTCACACATAGGATGTTTTTAATGTTAAGCTTGTGAGAATATTTTTTTACAAATTTAAAATTCACATCAGTCTCTGCTATATAAGTTATTTCTGCTAACTAGCTATTTTCAATAATAAATTCTCAAACTAGAAAAATAATTTTGAATAGGTGTGTCAGTGTCAGCCATCCTAATTTTTCTCTCAGGAATGTTAACATATTTCAATTCAGATTTCCAAAAGGGAAGAATGTTTTCTTGAAGAATGAAAGGACAACTGCTAGAATGCTGAGAATGTGTAAAATCCATCTTCCTGTCACTATGCAATGGATTATTTTTAAGTACCCATATTTTTTTCTAGTCAGTAATAGCCTGCAAATATACACATCAAATAAATCACTGAATAAAGAGGAATGAAATGGAACAGAAACTATTACAAAACATATACTGAAGTGTGTTCACTGCTCCAGTGCACCAAAATCAATTTGGACTAGTTTTACTGCATTGTTGTATTAGAATACTAAACACAAAACTGCAGACAATTTACAAAAAAAACCTGAATAATGCACTAAGATATTTGCAGATCTATATTGACAACACACTCCTCAGAATAATAAGAGATCTTCAGTTATTAAAACCAAATAGACACTTCCCATCAATTACTGAAGTAAAATGGTTTGTATCAGCCTGTGAAACATAAATCTCTGAAGTTTCCCTGTAACAAAAACTTCCCAGTTAGGTACAGTTCTAAGAAGACTGTCAAGAAACGTCAGATTTCAGAATATCAAAAAATATTGCTTCAGTGATATATTAAAGTTGTCTGTGCAATGACTTCGCACAGGAGTATTTAACTTTGACAAGGACAAAATTCAGAATGCATCTGTTTAATATTAGAAATTTACATCATAACTTAAGGAAACTTGAAATACGGAAAAAGATACAAGACTAAACTGCAGTTCAATTTACTACCTTTCAGCTGAAATTCATCCTGAAGGAATCGCAATATGAAGAGTACACTACTTAAGCATCAAGTTAGAAAACTTTCAGGAAAAAAGTCAAATTGGTACAGAAGTCATTCCACAGCTATCCAAGCAAAATATTTTGCATAAACTGAATTGATGTTAGAGCTGTGTGATAGGGAACTGAACTAAGATATGCTACAGATGAACTGAATATTTTTTTCTTTTACAAA
Source organism: Turnix velox (assembly GCA_013400935.1). Taxonomy (NCBI): domain Eukaryota; kingdom Metazoa; phylum Chordata; class Aves; order Charadriiformes; family Turnicidae; genus Turnix; species Turnix velox. The sequence continues at coordinate 165,783 of VZTY01027262.1, read as the reverse complement.
AGGAAAAAGAATCTTCCCATCTTAAAGAAACTAGAGATACAGTGTTTAGATGGCACTTAAAATACCAGTTATTTGGGCTTTTCAATCAGTAACTGACAAAGGTTTTGTTAAAGAAATAAAGGGAGAAGGAAGATGAACTTCAAAAGTTTATTGTAAGGGTAATGAGATGCTAAAAATGAAGCCATGATTTCCTATTGTTATGGTATCAATCATTAAGTGCTAGAAAATTACTTAAACAGCATCACAGAGCATCAGATGTAGCAGATCATAGAATCATAGAATAGTTTGGGTTGGAAGGGACCTTAAAGATCACCGAGTTCCAACCCCCCTGCCATAGGCAGGGACACCTCCCCCTACATCAGGCTGCTCAGTGCCTTCTCCAGCACGGATGACCAAAGGGTTGGAGCAACTGCCGTATGAGGCCAGGCCAAGGGGGTGTTCAGCCTGGAGAANCCAGTTTGGAGACCAGGATGTCATGTGGGACAGTGTCAAATGCCTTGCACAAGTCCAGGTAGATGATGTCAGTTGCCCTTTCTTTGTCCACTGGTGGTGTTACTCCATCATAGAAGGCCACCAAATTGGTCAGGCATGATTTGCCCCTGGTGAAGCCATGTTGGTTGCCTCCAATAACCTCTGTGTCATCCTCCATGTGTTTTTGCAGCCCTTTTAGGAGGATCTGCTCCATGACTTTGCCAGGCACAGAGGTGAGACTGACTGGCCTGTAGTTTCCTGGGTCCTCCTTCTTTCCCTTTTTAAATATGGGAATTATGTTCCCTTTTCTCCAGTCAGTGGGAACTTCCCCAGTCTGCCATGACCTTTCAAATATGATGGACAGTGGTTTGGCAACTTCATCTGCCAGTTCTCTAAGGACCCGTGGGTTGGGGATGTAGGAAAAGTGTATTTTATATACTCTTAATTATCCATGGTTTATAAATAATGGCCTCTGGGATTAATATTTTCTCACTGTAATGACTGCCTCACTTTAGGGGTAGACTCTGGATAGTCATTAACTGTCAAGACATGCTGACCCCACAGGTTATTCTTACCCAAGTGCTGTATAACGCATATAATAGTTATGTAAATGCTGAGTATCACTGCAATAAATATTCAAATTAAGTACTTAGGAAAAGCTTATGGTTTATTCTTGAACTAATATGTTGGCTGAATGTGAAAAACATTCATGAGGAGAGTCTGTGAACACTTGCACACAAAGGCAACTGAGCCCTGTCCTTTCTGGTGTGGAGAAATTATTCATTGCACTGAAAAACAAAAAGAATACAACAAACATAGTCACTGGGTCACAGAGATGCATGTCCAGAACCAGAACATTTTTCTTGACCGCCTTAGATTTGGATGGGTAGTCCAGGCACTCACTTCTCTTAGAATCACAACCATTACCACCTCTAGTGAAAGCTATATTTCACTAAAGAGTGTCCCTGAATTTTAAACACCGAGCTTCCTCGAGCCTGCCAGTAAGACATATTGATGGTGACGGTAGTTCTCTCTCCTGAATTAAGACATCTGACAGAATTGCTGTGGAACTTCTCACCCAAACTCCAATAACTGTGTCCTCTACTGTGGATACATATATAACTGGGCAACTACTACTCTTAAATATGCTAACGGCCATAGTGTCACATTTGCATAATAACAGCCACTAAGACAAAAAGTGAGTATTTGGGTATCTCCTCCCTCCTAAATCTGAAAGGAATTGAGCCACTATTACACTTACATTAGATCAAATACAGAATTAAAAACAAATGCTTGGAAAGATCTCCCTGTACCTGTTACTGCACTATCTAGGCACTTCTTTTGCAAGTAAAGACACTGCAGCTCTAAGATGTGAGCTGCTCCCACATCATAGATCTTAAATGAAATGAAGTTTGAGCAAAGCTTCTACTACCAGTTTCTCACAATGGTGCACTTCTGTGATTAGTGATCAACCAAACTTCTGTCCCCGAGGTTAATTAGGGTGGAGGTTACCACAACACCAAACCTCTTCAACAGAAGCATTTAATGCATCAAAACAAGTGATATGCATCCATCATAGTACCCCTGCTTCTGCCATCAGATTACTGTTTAGAGTAATGAATATACTTCACTAATTATGACTTTGCTTATAAAAGCCATAGATTTACTACCATAGCCAGAACAGAAGTCTAATTGTAATAAATAAATATGCTAACACACAATATCTGCTTGCCTAGAACCTGAATATAAGTGTAATACTACATTTAACAATGTTCTATGTCGGTCTTGCAAAACAATAGCATAGATAGCATATCTAGAAAATACCTTAAATGGCTGTGTGAACAATGTATTCACTAAAAGGATACACAGCAATGACAATAATTGCAAGTAGGATCCAAGAAACAAAGCTTCCAGAAGACAAAATAAATCCAAAGGGCTGTAAATAAGAAGAATGGCTTTATACATGCATAACAGACAAGATAAAAAGGAGGGGAGGAGAGGATAAGACAAGGTAAGGCATAGCTCTAGAAGCAGAAGAAATTGCCCAAGGTTTTTATAGGGGAAAAGGGGTAGGGCAAGAAAATACCCTTGATCTTTAGGCACAAATGAGGAAAATCAGAGAAGGAAAAGACCACCTCATTTCCATCACAAGTTTTCTTGTTAAATTGTTAAAAGCCAAGAGGGAGGGCAAACATCGCCATCAGCAGTACAGCTTCAGGTCTGCTCACAGCTCAGAACACAAATGGAAAAGGCTAAAAGATTTGTATATATACTAAAGACAGATTTAACTGCAAGTAAGAACAGACTAAATTTATAAAAAGGATTGACCATTTATAAGGAATGTGTTGTCAGTTAATAAAATTATTTTTATAGTTGAAAACTGGCCTGTTTTATCAGTCTTCTGAACTTAGAATGATCTCCAGTTTCTGAGCTGATGAGTACCTTGGCTGTTACAATACAAATCCTTATATAAGAAATGTTTAATATTGCAGTAGAATATAAAGATGATTTTATAATTTACTCTTGAGCAGCCATCACAAGGAATTCTGAACTTACAAAAGATGGTCATTGCCAGAGAGGAACTCAAATGACAACTGTAATTAAAGTCTTTGTTTTGAAATGCCCTAAGAACATACTGAGTATGACAAGGGCATCCTATTAAAAATGGAGAGAAAAACAAGTGATTGCTAGTTGCCAGGATTATTTTTTGTTGCAGCTGCAACATTTACTATCAAAAAGATTTAAATTTTAATCCAAATTGATCAATTTCTAGTCTATGCTTTCAGCTTTGATGGGAAGCAGGAACTGTCTTTATCCAAGACTAGCATTTAGTATACACTGCAGTGTTTTGGACCAGATTACAAAGACTGCACACCAAACTCTCTGGAAATGAAAATGTGTAAGAGCTCATGAAAATGTAGACTAGATGTACATTACCACAGCAGTTGCACACCCTGGCAGTCAAGGCCAGAGATGTTTTGTACCATAAAACCTCCTTTCTTGAGTTTGACAGGGCTACGTAGGGCAGAAAGTACACCCTCCGGGATCTGACTTAGCCAGAGAACTGCTATGCTGCCACATACTTTAAGGATTTTGTGAAAACCCCAAAACAAGGTAAAAAAAGAAAAAGCAGGCTCCCTTTCACGTATGGTTAGACCTTAAAAGGCAATAGAATCTGAAAAACAAAATTGTCTATATTCCAGTGGCATGTATATTAGACAGTAAGCTACCTTAAGTAGCAGCCCAATAGCACTCAAAGACCTTTGCTTAAAAGAAAAAAAGGAGATAACTACTAAAATAAGTATTGTCTCTGAATGCCTTCATGCCTTTGATACTTTCTCTCCCTGTAGCAGCCATTAGAATTTCAAGGGACTTTTAAGCAGATGAGAGGCCACAGTAGTGTAAGAATTTGTTTCATGCCAGTACTCTGAAATGAAGTTCTACTGTATCCTCAAAAGTGTTAAACCAGACCAGCATCCTGTCCAAGAGCCATTACATGGAGGAATTTGTGCTATGGATATTAAATAACAAAAACCATGAGACTGAGGATTTTCAGTACTGATCTTAGAACAAAAGGGGCTCCTTGCAATTGGAGTTGCAGAGTGCAGGCACAATAATGTGTCTTCAGGGCTAGATTACACTTTTATGAGAGAAAAAACTCACTTGTTCTGGATATAATTTGCATATCTCTGTAAGTATCTAACTGCCTTTCATCACAGAAAGTACTTCAGGCAAGAACAATGCTTTCTTCGGTGGGTAAAAATGTATGTAGATTGGTAGAGGCTGAAAGCAAGGCTTGACAGCCACCCTAAGTGTCAAGATCAAGGGATCCAGGAGACAAGTTATTTATTAACCTTCAAAAATATCTGTAAGCTCTAAATATCTGCTGACAGAAAGGACACATACAAACTCTGAAGCTAACAAATAATAACACTGTGCTGCCCAACAGGTTACACAGTACTTTACATAAGTCATAGAATAAAAATGGGAAGTCTGAGCCTTTCTGGGGTCCAATAATTTTCATCTAAGTTTCCCCGAAAAATACTTTGGTCCGTCAGTTTAAGATAAACTGAA
>VZTY01027262.1:122606-161188 GCA_013400935.1 Turnix velox | reverse complement strand
TTTCATCTATCTGGCCCCATATGTTGGCATCCTCCTGAAAAGTTATTTGGTCTGAGTGCAGGAGATCACTAGAAGGAAACTGAAAGAAAGGCTGATAAGAAATACAGCTCTCACAGGGAATTCAGATTTTCAAACTGAGAGTATCTTCCCAGAGAGAACACCATCTGAAGCCATAACTAGAAATTCTAGAATCTGACCTCAGGTAGCATGAAGTCATATGCTATCCAGTGTCCTATCACAACTCTGTAGGGCTTTAATAACATCATAGGATGAGTCTCCAGACAAGGAATCAGACAGCATGCATATGCATACAAGTCCCTTGTTACAGAGCAGGATATCTATGGTGTTATATAGAGGCATTCTCCATGTAAAGAATGATGCCATCACTTCATACAATGCATTTTCAGACATCCAGTAATTTCCATCACACATCTTGAACAGTTACTTATATTTTACCTCCCATAGTGTTTGTTGAGGTCTGTTTTCTATAAGCAATTTATTCTTGCTTTGCTGTCTTCCATAGATTGCCAACAAATTTTCATGATCTCCCACACTCCATTTCCACAAGTACACTCAAAAGGTAATCCCTCAGCTTTATCAGAAATTAATCATGTTTTTCCTACGCAACTTAAATAGTAATTTTAAAATTCTTAGAGTTGTTTGTTTCCCAACATTAAATTGCTTCTATACATTTAGGGAACATTGTGTTCCAACATGTATTTGTTAAAGTACTTGTTATGTGTATGTTTCTCTTGTGCTTTTTTACTTATGCTGCTTGTGTACACTGTTAAATGTTTTCAGCTTCATTTTATGAGATTGTATGGAATATTCACTTAGAGGACAGGCATAAAATCATTTGCAAAGGGGCTTCCAGTCTGATGCTATTTTTTAAATTTGTAATTAAACACCCAACAATAGTTTAATTGTGGGTGTTTTTTTCTTATATAAAAGGGCTTTTTAATAGAAACCTAAGTGTCAGAATTTAGAAAAGTTATTTCTATTACAAAGAAATTCCACATGCTGTGCACATGCCCAGCTCTGCCCAAAGCCATAGGACAAGACACTGAGTTAAAACTGACCTATTTAGCAATAGCCCAAAAAGATGCAAGAATATAATATCCTTCCTCCAAAGCAAAACTCCTTGAGGAAAAGATAATATGGGTTCCTACATACGAAAGCTTCAGTTACTCTTTAATATTCTTAACTCCCTGAACAAGTTATCACTTCTTCAATATTTTACCTACTTTTTCATTTTCCTCGGGAAAATATACTTGAATTACGTAAATCATTCTCTATCCACCAATATGAAAACAGTCATCAAGAGCACTTTGAAATAATGTAAGTCCACAAAAATATTTCAGAACTACACATCTAAGGAGGACCTACTTTGCCCTCTAGTAGTGTTTACAGGATAATAAACCTCAGTCAGGAGAGCTGGAAAGATTGATTTCCTTGCCCCCAAGAGATGGAATTTTATGGAAAGGCTTGAAATTCTACAAAAGATACTGTCTTTTAAAAAAGATGAACAATTTGTGAGCAAACAAGCAACATTATTTCCTGAAACAGAAGCAACATTAGTGAACACCATACATAAAATAGATGACTAGCTGTCCATTGTTCTTTTATTCAGTCTCTGAAAAAGTAATCTCAGGATTGATATAGATTAAGCATTTGAAGAAAAAAACTCTTGCAAAACCTTCTAAACAGGACACAGCGACAGCATTATTTCAATACCAACAATACTCTCAAACACATTTTAAACATGAAAATTAACACCATGTAATTCTATAAGGCATTTACTCATTATGCAGATTTTTTATAAGTGAATACTTATAAATGCACTCTCACAATCAAGTAATTGAGATATCCAAGTTAAAGAATGAATAGACTCAGCAGTGAACTAAAACTTCTGAATATTTCCCCCCAAAATTTATCAGAGTACTATATAACAATGTGAAGATCTTAATTTTTATATGCTAGGAATAAGAACATTGCTCACAGAGTTTTCCTTTCCAGAAAGTCTAGTTACAACTTACAGACTTGGCTTGGCTCTCAATTGTTAATATTCTCATTTTATTTGCAAATTATATAAATTGGCTAAACATGATAATGTCTGCAACAGCATTATCTGAGCTCATATTTTAATTTCTTTGATAAGTAAGAAACCTGTCAGAAGTGAGAACTAAATCTTCCACTAAGCTGTTTCCAAATTACTGAAGATAATATCTGTTATTTTGAATTGGAATATTAAGCAACTTTAGCATAAATTAAGAAAGACAGTTTTTTTAACAAAAATCTTTTTTTTTCCAAAAAAATTACTCCTCCAGTACATGAGACTACAGAAGACAGTTCATATGCATACACATGCATTTTCATATATGCATTCCCTAATTTACGCATTGCCTTTTAAAGTAGTTAAAAAAACTAATCCCAAGTTTTCAGATAATTTCTAATGGTAACAAATTCAATGAGAAGTGTTTTTATGTTGATTCATAAGTCCAGCCAATCTAAAGCTACTGCTTGACTTTGCCATCCAGGTAAATGATAAAACAACATGTATTCTACTGTTCAAACTTCCCTTATTTACATTAGAACATTATTTTTCTGGCTGTGGGACACAGCTAGACCTGAATCTAGTCATCTTTCTTGTAAGTCAATAAGATTTGCTGACCAGGGTGCCTCTTCTCATTTTCTTTCATGCACCATCAGACATTAGCAGTCAAGCTATAATCTGTGTTCTATGTTAGTGCCATTAGATCTGCCAGCAATGCATAACATATTCTATTACAAGAACAGTTAGAAATTCACTGAACTGAGATCTGTAAATGAGTCTCACTGAATTAATTTAAAATGTGTTATAAAAATTCTACGGGCATATTCTAAATCTAAAATTCTACATTAATTTACATTTCAGGAAATGATTTACAGACATGTAAAATCACTTTTATGAAGTGATTACTGCATCTTTTTCTTTTTTAAAAAAAGTTTTCCTTTTCTGTTTTCACTCAAATCTAAATCACCTAGTGATACTTAACGGGTAAAGAGGGAAAGAAGCAGGAGGCTTCACATTGTCTTCTGAAGGTCAGCAAACAGTCTTTGAAGAGATCAGTAGAAAGAAATATCCAGTACTAAGGGTCTTTCGTTTAAAAATATCATGTACCTAGAAGAGCACTTCTGCTTCAAACTGAAGGATTTTTCAAACATTTATTCTGGCAGCTATCAGAGTAATGCCTGGTTTTGTATCACTTTATCACCCCCCTACTGTTACAAACATTAAACCAAATCAGATGTGCACTCCTCTTTTCTTTACAACATGGAAACATTGATCTCATAACTTTTTGGATGATATACCACAATTTCAGTTCTGCCATAGTTAAGGATCCCTCTGAACTACTATTACAACACCCTGATAATAAAACATTATAGGCATACTATAATGCCTAATCATACTAACCAAGGAGAAGACATTTAAATAAGATTAAATCAATTCACATTCTTACAGGTTTATTATGCAAGTGTGATGGGCAAGTGTGCTAATGTGCTCCCCCCTCTCCTCTACCTGAGCTTTATCTCCAGTAGTCCTGCCCGAGCACCCATTGCTGTCAAAATGTGTGTATCTGGTTATAGCTTAAAGTGGATTAGGAAAAACAGATAACAACATAATAGCCAATTAATTGATGTGTCCACCTAAACACAGTACTGGTACTGTGATCAATGTGCAAGTAATTCAGACATTTTATTCCTATAAAGAGCGAGGAGCCCAAGAGTTTTTATCTCCCCGGTAAGGCTTTATAGTTTAATTAGAAATTTAATTAATGGACCTTTCATCTGCCAGCCACTTGAATGATGTGAAGCTGCTAAATGACATTAAAAACTATCAAGTGTCTGAGAACACAAGTCACAGCTTCACGACAGAAACACACAGGTGTCTATCAAATCTAACTCACTTCAGTTCTTGATTTTATCCTATCATCTCATTAGACTGGATATACTTCATTAGACAGGGCAGACAGCAGTCACTTTGTGGCTACGAGATGGATTGCCCTACAGAGCCTTACATGTAAAGTAGCATAGGTAGAACATAAGTGGCCTAATTGCTACAGAAGACTGAACTATCTTCTACCCCATGAATTTCTTATTTTCATCCCAAATTAGGTAACACAGCACACAAGATTTAATGAGTTTATAAACAACTGCTTTCCACAAAAGCATGACATAGTTTCGCACAAATTCTTTATTGGTAAGCACACATACTAAAGCTGTTCAGCCCTTCTTTCAGGCTTACAATTGTATCATTTACCTCTCAACCCTATTTGCAATGTAAGGTGCAAGTGCCAGGAATGTTATTCCATCTGTGGCACTGAGCCAAACAAGCACCTCTGCCATCTACAGCATCCCAATTCTCACAGGCCAAAGCACCACTGGTCACTATTTACCAGGTTTAACCCACGAACCACATTCTACTGGTACAAAAAGCCAAAATCATTGCAGAAATACTTATGCTCCTTTTAGTCTGGAAAGTGGGAGATTAAAGCTGGACCTGTTTTGCTTTTCCATCCATTCATGTGTTCCTGTGTGACCTGGTCCAGGTGCTCCTGCTCCAACAGGGGAATTGGACTAGATGATCTTTTGAGGTCATCGCTTCCAATCCCTGATATTCTGTGATTCTGTGTAATGCCAAGTACTCCCAGCTTTGGTTTGGACACAAACTAAGCAGTACAAACATAACATTTCCTTGTGGTGCCAAACTGAAATCAGTTTCAATACTATTTCACAGTAGTGGGGAAGGGCAGCACCTGCTAATTGCCCCCCTCCTTCGGGCTCGGGATGCTCCTCCTGGTGTCTTTGCTGCAGGACGTGAGACCGGAGAGTTGTATTTTCCAAGGGGACGCGGTAAGAGGAGAAAGGCCGGGGGGCAGAGGGAGGGATGGGCTGGGGGGAGGGCGATGGCCTCCCAGGTATATGAAAATTTTCTCCTACTGGCAACTGTAAGAATTAATTTTGTAATATAGCAGGATTTACAATTTCCTAATCTGTCTCTGCAGTAAATCAAAACTTCTCACATTCAGATTTGTGTAACTGCATCTGAGTCTGCTGAGTTAGAATCAGAAAAACAAAGTCATGCAAAGATGAAACATTGCTTTTGGGAAAACAGTTAATCAAGGAAAAATACCCAAAAAGCACCATTTCATAATGAAAAAAAAGTAATTTGGAGATAGAAGTACAGGGTGGTTTTTTTCTTTGCTTTTCATAAAACAAACAGGGCCTTGGTACAAATAGGAATATCCCATCATACAGGAGCAAAGCACTAATAGAATAATAACCATATCATACAGATTTTAAAGATTGCAAAGTGTTTCCATACTACATACCAAGGAGTAAATAAAGATGATGTGATATATACATATATGCATAATCACTATGCATGAAACAATCCTTATGCATCAAACCACACAAACTGTGCCAACTGCACCTTGGGTTGAAACACAAAGCTTAAAACACAACGCTCTGGCTTCCCTGATAAATGTTCTTCTGGCCTTAGGCAAAGCCCACAGGGCGTTAAGGTAAGAAATGGAAACACAAGGAGGAGCATCCCTCCAGCCCAATGGAGGGGGACAATTAGCGGATGCTGCCCTTCCCCACTACTGTTAAATAGGCGGTGGGCACGGTGGGGGGAGTGGGAGAGTGATTTGGAACAGCTGTGAAGGGGAGGAGTCTCCAGTGGCACCCAGGTGAGTGGGATTTGTGAGAAAATGGGCAGGCAAAGGGTTGGTGTGGGGTGGAGGTAAGAGACAGGGGAAAGAGGGACATGTGGAACCTGCCTAGATGCAAATGGGGGGGGGTAAAAGGAAATGGAACGACTTGAGCGTTTACCATGAGAGTGGTGAGACACTGAAACAGGTTGCCCAGAGAGGTGCTGGAGGCCCTATCCATCCCTGGAGACATCCAAGGCCAGGCTTGTTGAGGCTCTGAACAACCTGGTCTAGAGCAGGATGTCCCTGCCCATGGCAGGGGCATTGGAACTAGATGATCTTTAAGGTCCCTTCCAACCCAAACTATTCTATGATTCAATGATAATTATGAAATAATGCATACAGTATGTAATTTTTTTCTAATATCAAAATATCATGAAGTATGTGAAAATATGCAACATATCCAAAGGGATACCTCACATCACTAAATTGATTTAGTAATATATTGTTTCAAAGGGAAGGCTGTCTGCCCAGCTGATTTATCTCTTGAACTGTAATTGTTTCACAGAGCAAGAGTCACTCCACACAAAAAGCAATAACAGCATTCCTCCCTTTCATTCTGACAAATATTTCTCTGCAGTGTCATAATTTTAAATAGATCACTGCATCTGATGCTTTACTGTCCTTTAAAATTCACCTCTCTCAAGAAAAGTATTTTAAGAGACAGGACTAGTGTTCTGTTTATCTAGACCACCCCCTAATTTTTGTAAAGATGGATTACCAAATATACAAGAGAATAAAATATTTCATTTCAAGGGAAAGCCTTGAATTACCACCAAACTACAGTGCATCCTCTTGAAAATGTTTTTTTGTTATTTTAATCATTGAATTTAGGAGACTGAACGCAGACATTTTTTGAGAGTAAGGGTAACTAGAAGTTAGCAATGTATTTTTTCTGTGTTCAGCTAATTAACTGAGCCAGTAAAAATGCTGCAATTTAAGAACAAGTTACTGCTTTTATGTTATCAAGTTGTGTTGAAATTAATTTCATAGTTTATAGTACTAATTTGAAGGAAGAGGCATTGAGCACTGCATCAATCTCTGGTTAAATACTGTAAATTCTGAGATTTCAAATACAGCCCTTTCAATGTCTGTCAGATCTGTATCACTTAGAAGTGTATATTTTCTTCAAAGGAAGAGGGTTCAAATCAGAAACTGAATCATACAGCTGTTGAGGGTAGAAAGAATGACTTGAGATCATCTAGTCCAATGCCCCTGGTCAAAGCAGGGTCTCAAAGAGCAGCTTGCCCAGGTCTCTGTTTTGTTAGATGGAGGCTCCATAATCTTTCCAAGCAAAGTGATCTGGGATTTGCCTTGTGTTCAGTTGGAGTTTCCTAGTTTCTGTGTGTCTCCATTGCCTCTTGCCTTGTCACTAGGCATCACAGAAAATATCCTGTTCTTTTACCACTGCCATTGGGTACTTATACACATTAATAAGATAAGCTGTGAAATTTTCTTTTCTAAATAGCCCCACCTATCTTAGCTCCTTCACATATGAGAGATACTCTAGTCCCTTCAGCATGGTCCTTCACAAAATTCACTCCAGTAGGTCCATGACTCTTTTGTACTGAAGAAACCAGAGCCATATAGCAATTTTTACTGGCTGAAATTGTAATTACATAAGGTATATACAATAATTCTTTTTATTTTTAATTAAATTTTCTACCAGAAGTGCTGAAAACAGTGATAAATATTTTACTGCATGACTCATAATGCGTGGAACAAATTTTGATGAATTACATCTTAATACTGCAACCCATGCATTAAACTGTCAAAGTTGTGATTAATATGGTTGCATTCTAGTAAGAGAACAAAATTTTATAAGATAAGAGAATTCGTTCATCTTTCCTATGACAGTGTACAATAAGGTTACTACATCATCAAATGTAATAATAGAAATATATAGAAAATACACGTTACAGAAAAAGAGCTGAATAACATACTTCTAAAGAATCCTATTATAGCAGTGATGACCTTTTTGATATTTCTACAGCAACAAAACGGGGTGGAACTAATATTGCCATTAGGGTCATAGAAGCACTATTTGTTAACCAAAATACCACATTTTTGGACCTAACTGAAGTCTGTGTAGTTTTTAACACATTTAAAACTTTAGGTTTTGTTTCAGCGTGAAAACCAAAACCATTTAACTTCAGTTTGACCCAGTTGTTCCCACAGTTGTTTCATTCTGCCAACAACCAACCAAATCAATGGGTTGTACAGCCTTGTTTTGATGGCTCTCTTCTTTCTTGGCTGGTCTCTGGGAGAACAAACAGTATCATTGTCCCAAGAACAACCTACTATTAGAAGTAGTTCTCAATCTGAATACATTGACACATAGAGAGAACCCTTACTTCAGACTGATACTTTCTGAAGATAGTTATTTATGTCAGTGTGACAGAATACCACGGGTAATCCATAATTTATTTTCCTTTTCATCACTACTAGGCACTCCATCAAGGTCAAACACAAATCAACCTGTATTCCACCTCTAGGTTACAGAGTATATTCCCAGAACTTTAATCAAGTATCCTCACAATTTATTTCTTGTTGAAGAATGAATGCATAGAGGTGAGATTTGAAGCATTTAATCAATTAGATAGCTAACCACAGGAAATATTCATAGAATAAATTCTATATTTAAAGAACCACAAAGACGATCAAAGATTTCTTGCTAAGCTAAACAAATATATTTGAAGCCATTTTTCCACTGACAAGAAAGGAGTAACTGCTTTGGCCTTAGCAGAAGGTAACAAATAATAATTTAAGATAATTTTGACTTACTCCTAGAGCACACCATTAAATCAAACAGCTGTCTTTTCCTTCATATTAATGAACAGACTGCTCAGAAAACTGCAAAAAGATTCTGAACAGGAAATGCACAGAAACAGTTACTCCACTAGTGAAGCAGGTCAAAGGCAGAACCATTAGTGTTCCCTGCTAAATTCTTCACAGTGCTCACTTATCATTAGCACATCACTTTCTGATATCTCAGGGTCCTGACACATATTTATGCAATTGACCTTTCTATAAGAGTTCTCTGAAGAAAGTCATACAGTAAGACTTTTCATAGATATTTAGCTCCAATTCAACCCATTAAAGGCATTTGATGATAGTTCAGCAACACATATTATATTATATTATATTACGTACACACCATATTTGTAGCTGATGGACACTACTAGGAATCTGCTTTTCTCTAGAAAAGAAAAAAAACCACCAATCCCAAATCTAAACTTAGGTTACTAATGAATCTCTAGTTTCCTGAAAGACATAAGCATTTGAAATATCTAATATATGTATAAATGTATATATATATATATATATAAACACTCACACACATACATGCATATATATATATCTACATGTATTCAGCAGTGTAACATGACATTTACATTTCTTACAAATAACTACATGAAGTTTCAGTATGTCAGAGGACTGTATTTTTTGCTTCTCTTCCACCCTAATGCAGAAATCTTGAAAAAAACCCAGCATTAAAGTATTGTAGGCTGACTAAATGCTTAATACCATGGTGGTTGCTTTGTTTCTATTGACCTTGCAGAACTTAGAATGAATCACAGAACATCAGAGATTAAAAGGGACCTCAAGAAATCATTTAGTCAAATTCCCCTGCCAGAGCAAGAACACCTAGACCAGGTCACCTAGGAAGGCATCCAGGCAGGTTTTGAATCTCTCCAGAGAAGGAGACTCTGGGCAACCTGTTCCAGCGTTCTTTCACCCTCAGTATGGTCATCAAAATCAAAGAGCTCATATTGATTTAATTCTTTAAAATTGTAAGTAATTTAAACAAAGAGAATAGTAGTGAATAAAAGCAATGTAGTCTGAAATATTTCTTGTTTTGAAGAATGCACATGGTGGCACTGTCCTCATATCTTTTTTTTTATAATACACAGTTTCTCAGTACTTTTGATTGCTCAACAAAAAGGGTCAAAAAGAATACTGCTGTCATCTTACATTTTCAGATATTCCAAAAGATTTGCATCTCAGACTGCAGGAGACAAAGACTTTGTTGACAACAGATTCATGTTCTTAAAGTACTGGTAAACCGTATCTTCAACATAAAACATTTATGAAATCATCATGCCACACTTGATTTTTCTCAGGGCAAATCTTCAGCATAGTATTTTTTTCTGTACTGCTTGGTTTTAATTTTAATTATCAAATGCATAATTAAGTCACAGTTTTTAGTTAAAAGCTATGTTTTTCTCTCAGCAACCTACATTTTGCAGACGCAGGTTCATTAAACTTACCAAGTAATGCATGAATTACTCAACATCTTTTCTGCACATATGGCAAATTATATGAAAAGTAAAGAAGCAAAAGCATTAGATTTTATCTGTTTAGCCATCAAAATTAGATTTTTTTTTTTCCAATACTTTTTCATCAGGGAAATACTTAGTAAATGTAATATATTGCTTGCTGAATACTATTGTTTCACACTGTTAATAGTTTTGAAAACCTCTTGAATGCAAATTAAATACTAATACTGACATATATAAACATTAATTATTGCTAACATAATAATTGTTAGCACTATTGCATATGGTGCCATGGAATAAAGAGAGTAATAGTGATTTTTCAGCTTCTTTCTGGGAGAGCAGTAAATTTTTTACACGTACAAAGGACCTTTGAAGCTCTGAAACAGATTTGAAAATCAAAGGGCATTTTATTTATTTTTATTTCTTAAGTCATTTTCTGCTCATTAACAATATAACTCTGAATTATTCTTAGATCATTCTTTCTGTTTGCTGAAAAAGATTTAAAGAGTATATCTAACAAATTCCTATATGCAATCAAGGCAGCTACTTAGTGTCATGTAGGGATAGATGCAAAAGTGACAATTAAGAGCTAATGATATTGAAACCTAACTGTATGAGGCCTGTTTTCTTCAAAGACATTATTTATCATCTCATTAAGGGATAGCAATGGAGATGGCAAACTGCCAAAATGAGTTTCTGTTGGGTGACACTATTCCAATCTAGAAAAATGCTTCTGTTGTTTAAGCAAGTTTGATAATGGGCAAAGCAGACTCCAAAACAATCCATCCTGAAGAGATATATATGCCACTAGAAAGTCATAGACTCTCTGACATTATAAGACGTTCAACCAGTTCATTGGTTCATGGACATCTATAAAATATTTATATACTGAGCACCTTGAAGTGTGCTTCCTTTGAAAGTATTTTCAATTGTAATTGTTGTGATTCAAATATTTGGTAAGGTTTTTTTTCCGATACTGAATTTCTAAGTATGTCAAACCTTTCAAGAATCTCTTATGTCTAGAAAATGTCTCACTAATGAGACTACATAGACAAGACAGTAAATCTAATGTCAGGAAAAGACAGGTGCATGCACATACCATGTAGACACAAAGCTGATTTGTTTTAGTGACACCATGAGGACTTTTAAATTTTGCTTTAAAGGCTATTTAGGTCAAAATAGTTTGGTTCTGGACAGTTTGTTTCCTCTTGGCTGCTTAATAAACTACCTCTGCATGTTCAACTGCAGTTCATATTTTAAAGCTATGGTTTTAAAGTTATGCCTTCATACCTGCCTGTCTGGGTGCTGCCAGGGTACTGGTACTCATGATAACTAGGTTAAATGTAGCTTAGGGAAATGTTTTCTAATCTTTAATGATGGCAATCTAGCCAACCTTAAGTAAAATTACCCTGTAACAGTTCAGGCATACCTTATCTGAAGAGATGAACTGGATAAGCATATGATTTGTAAAGGAAAAAAAGTTGTGGAAAGAGACTGAGGCATCTACGCCACTTCCCTAAAATAGGAGCTGGGGAGGGTTCTTTCTAAGTAGAGTGCAAACTTTTCTTTTTCTTAGAAAATTTAAGTACAGGAAACATTGACTTAGAGGACAGTAAATGAGAAAGGTAGACAGAAAGTTCAGCTACATATTCCTTATCAAACACTCTAGGCAGAAGGAAGTTTTGAAATTAGCAACATCATCATGAAACTGCCTCATTAGAGAAAAAAGATTATTTGAGAAAAAGACTTTTGAGCGTCAGCATGAAAACTCTACTGGTATATACTACCATTCAACCAAAGCTGGACATAGATAGAAAAGTACAGGCAATGAGAAAAATGAGGACAGAGAAGGAATCTCTGTGCCATGGAGGATCAAGGCAACTTTTTGCAAGGAAGAGCACTAAGGGACTCCAATAGAAAAGGCCAGGGTGACTGTTTCATGCAGGCAGGGATATACAGTTTCTAAGACTGAGAAACTTGTAGAGCTGTTGGTAAATGTCTTGAGGCTGTGATCACAGGCAAATGAGGACTATGCATTAGGAACCTTTTGCATTATTTACCTTTTGAGGTAAATATTTGTGTGTTTTAATTCTAAATGCTTCTTGTCATCTGGATGGCAAGGGTTAATGAAGAATGTAGTTGTATCATTGCTATAGAGCACTAATTATGGTGGGATTTACAGAAATTACATATTATACTGCTACAGTTTAGATTTAGGTTCTCAAATTACACATTTGGTATCCTGGTTTCCTTTAAAATGCTCTACATTGTTTGCTCATAAATAACCCCTTCTTTTTCATATTTCCATGTTTCATACATAATTTTTTCCATTTGTATACTCCAGGCAAGTTAAAAATTAGCCTTTGTCAAGTTACTTTTTGATTACTTTAGTACACTCAGTCAGTAAAGGATCAGAAGCATTCCATATCTTCACACCTGCTCTCCTCAAACAGCTGAAGATCCCACATATCTCCATTTTTAATACACATCTTGCCCATTCCTCTCGGGTTAAACAATCGAACCCATAGCCCTTGCATGACCCTTGGACCAGCACATAATGACAGCCTTACTATTGCTATCAAGCAGTCCTGTGAAGCACAATCATAGAATCATAGAATCATAGAATAGTTTGGGTTGGAAGGGACCTTAAAGATCATCGAGTTCCAACCCCCCTGCCATAGGCAGGGACACCTCCCACTAGACCAGGCTGCCCAGTGCCCTGTCCAGCCTGGTCTTGAACACCTCCAGAGAGGGGGCATCCACAACCTCTCTGGGCAACCTGTTCCAGTATTTCACCACCCTCACTGTAAAGAATTTCTTCCTTATGTCTAGTCTAAATCTATCCCCCTCTAATTTATATCCATTGTTTCTAGTCCTCCCATCCAATATTATGTTAAAAATTCCTTCCCCTGCCTTTCTGTAGGACCCCCTCAGGTACTGAGAAGTTACTCTGAGGTCCCCTCTGAGCCTTCTCTTCTCCAGGCTGAACAACNTGAGGCTGTGATCACAGGCAAATGAGGACTATGCATTAGGAACCTTTTGCATTATTTACCTTTTGAGGTAAATATTTGTGTGTTTTAATTCTAAATGCTTCTTGTCATCTGGATGGCAAGGGTTAATGAAGAATGCAGTTGTATCATTGCTATAGAGCACTAATTATGGTGGGATTTACAGAAATTACAGTTTAGATTTAGGTTCTCAAATTACACATTTGGTATCCTGGTTTCCTTTAAAATGCTCTACATTGTTGATTTGCCATGCTATTGCTATCAAGCAGTCCTGTGAAGCACAATGCTCACAGCTAAGCAGAATCGAATCTACTTTTTCATAGATTTATTTCTCAAGAGAAGGCTTGACTCCTGCTTTTTACTGCTGATGATACAAGCTCCAGGATGAAAAAAAAAGGCATATATTTTCAGAGCACTGCCGTTTCTAGATGTACTGTTACAACATATCTTGTTATCTTGGCTTTATCACAGCACCTACATCAGGCTACCAGAGACTGCAAGAATCATCATTCCTGAGCATAGACTTCTACTGCTCCTATATTAGCAGCAACTGCCAAAGTAGCAATCCACTTGGTAAACTCAAATGTGCAGCAAAAAATAACTTACAGTAACTCTCAAGCTGTAAAAGACTGATGATCTAAGATAAAATGAGGGAATTACCAACTGCTAATGCAACAGTTTTCCTGTAACTGCACATGATGCCTCAATTCTAGAGGAGGTAATAAACAGCAGTGAATAATACTATCTATTAAAAAAAAAACAAAACAAAAAACCAAAACCAAAACCCAAAACAAACATGAAGCATTGCAAAGGATTTGTATGAATAAAACCAAAGATTATAGAATCGTAGAATTCATTGAGTTGGAAGAGAACTTCAAAGGTCACCTGGTCCAACTCCCCTAGAGTAAGCACTAGATCAGTTGCTCAGAGCCTCATCAAGCTTACCCTTGGATGTCTCCAAGGTTTTAGCCTCCACCACCTCTCTGCTTCTCTGGGAACCGCTTCCAGTGCCTAGCCAAGATTTTATGCTTTTTTCTTTTTTTTATTTTTTTGCCCCTATAGCTTCCAATGTAACTTTCATTTATTTTTCTACTACATATTGTTGGTCTTTCTTTAACTAAATATTAAGACATAAGCATCTTCATAACCAACTTCTTTAGGAAGTTAAATTGATTTGTACATACACAAAAAGGTAGTTTCAGTGTCCATTTAAAGAATTTATGCAAGCCATAAGAGAAGTGGGGTTCATGAAGATCTAGGAGGATAATGAAAAAGCAAGATTCATCCTGAGTAGGATATATGGTTGTCTTTCCCATCTTGGTGCTACTTGTGCATATCCAGAAGTCAGTATATTTCCTCAACTCTTAAAGGGCCTTGACAATGGAAGAAAACCTCTTTAATGAAACACATGAGCTCAGCTTTTCGTATATTACTCATTCTGAGTGATGTTTTCCTTCTAAATAAAGAAACAATAATGGCTTTTTGGAGTCATCCTGTAAAACTGATTAAGGAGATTCTTACTATCTTCCAGATGAAAAACAGTGGTTTATGGTGTATACATACTACCAGTTCAGTCATGAAGTAAGCCAAATATAAACACTCTAAAAATAACACTGAAATTGCAGAACAATAAAAAGTTTTCCTTATATTCAAAATCCACTTGGAAGAACAGTATTTTTATTTTTCTCCCAAAGTGTTTTCCTTGGATCAAAGAACAACAAATCAACATCCAAACATCACCAAATCAAGACTAGTGTTAAAGTTTACCGTGCTAAAGTGAAAAATACCAGGCTAAGCAAAATATATGTGTGTTTTTTACCAAAGTCTAAAGGATTTGCGTAAGTGGCAATATTTTAATGTCATTCAGACATCTGGTTGGAACTAGATGATCTTTAAGGTCCCTTCCAACTATTCAATGATTCTATATTGTAAGTGTAATGTGTGGGGATACTACTATAACTAAAATAGAAGTATCTTTAGGTAGGCACACTGAATAGCAATTGTACAATAACAGATTTCACATGTCACTCAAGATACTTCGAGAATGCAGTAAATGCTCTATGGAATTGCTATTACTACAAGTGACAACAAATTTTCATGTATCCAGCATTTTCAAGATTTTCAATACAGTTCAGTGCAATGAATGCAATATTCCTTTTAGAATCTTATGATACTAACAGTTAAGATCCAATTCAATCATCTAGCTGTAAAAATAAGAGCTGATTTCACTGATTTGGACAGTGGCTTTGTCCAGTAGTGGTCTCAGTAAAGCACTTGAGTCTATTCACAGTCATGGGTGTAGAAACTACTTAAATGTTTGCATTATTAAAAGCCTTGATTAAGAAAAAAAACCATTTAACTCCACTGATTAAAGTATGCTCTCAATCATTATGATTGCGTA
The DNA here is from genome assembly GCA_013400935.1 of Turnix velox. Taxonomy (NCBI): domain Eukaryota; kingdom Metazoa; phylum Chordata; class Aves; order Charadriiformes; family Turnicidae; genus Turnix; species Turnix velox. The sequence continues at coordinate 145,746 of VZTY01027262.1, read as the reverse complement.
TCTGTAGGAGCAGTACAAAAGCAACTTCCACCTCTCCAATTTTTTCCTGCAGTGCTCACACATGAATCAGATTTGGAATTGGCATTTGCAAGATGTTTTAGTAATGGAGCATGCTTTTCCATACCATGACCTTCTTTGGGACTCAGATTAGGAAATAAGACAGTGCTCCTTATATTTATTTTGTAGTACCTATCTTTCTTTTTTTGCCAATTCAACTCTTTTGGCCTATGTCCTACTGAAGTAAAACAATTAGTGCCAATTTTCTCATAGGGTGGAAACTAAAACAGGTCAAAGCAAATGAGCATCATTTAGAAAATAATATGAATAAAATTGCTTTGCAATATGTTAGTAAATGTTTGAATGTTGCAGTTTAATATCACCACCATAAACATGTCAGCTTGAACTATAAGCTCGTTGTATACTGTTACATTGTAGGGACAATAAAACTCAATCAATCTTTGTTTTTATTGTCCAAATGTGCAACTAAACTGATGTGGTCAATATAAAGCTGCTTTGTTGCTCCAGTGTGAGGTTGATTATTACATAGAAAGAGCCTAGTCTGAGTTTAAATGAGAAATCAAACTGATTAGCATATAATTAGAGATAGACAAGCAGGCTCATATAAAAACCTAAGCTCATGCTAGCATTGCCTGCTCAGTGAAGCAGGGCTCAAATGGAGCTTTCCATTTAAAAACAAAAATTTGACTTAGCTGAAAATCCCTCTGTCTTCTGGCTTTCAGTGATATGATTCAACATATTTAATAGTCTGTCATTGTGTACTGACATTTGGAACACTGCATACCAATATGTGTGCTGATGAACTTGATGTTTGTGATTCCCGACTTCTTATGCACTGTTTATGCACTCAGTAAGGTGGACTAAGATAAGCATTTTATATATTAAGCCATCAATCAATGACCGCAGGTGAAGTGGTTTGTGTTAACCCTATAGAGACATGACAGTGCATTCCACGTAGACAGCAATCACCATTAAAGAAGACAAGGAACCTTTACACAATATCACTCTAAAACTATTTTAATGAAGCATAAAATTTTTTCTAGCCATATGACCATAACATTATTTTTAAGTATTCTTTAGTGAATCAAAAAAGAACCAGAGGATTTTAGACTGTAATTAGAGTGTTTTATCCTGACTGCACTTCACAAAGTACAAATCTAATTGAGAGGCATCTCCCATTCAGACAAAGCAAGAAATGAAGAATTGTTGAAAAGCCCCTGCTTGGTTTTTTATTGCTCAATGTCTCATCCAGCCTTAAACACCTCCAGAGAGGGGGCAACCATAATCTCTCTGGGCAACTTGTTCCAGTGTCTCGCCACCCTCACAGTAAAGAATTTCTTTCTTATATCCAGTCTAAATCTACCCTCTTCCAATTTGCATCCATTACTCCTATCCTTCTGCCGCATTCCCTACTAATATCCCTACAAAAATACATGAACAGCATGAAAAGTTATTTTAAGTCTAAATATTTTAAAATATATCTGCTACTGCTTACCCATCTCCCATCAGAAGTTGCAATCCTATATTTTGCAGTTATCTTAACAGTGGTCAAGCTATCCATTATCTCACCAAGAGCATAAGATGTGTGAAGTCAATAAGAGTAATAACCTGGCTGAATTGTATAACAGCTTGCATATGAACTGCCAGAAGAAAGACACAATTATGAAATCTGACTACTGAACTCAGAATCTATCCCACACACTTTAAAGGCTTTGGATGAAAGAGTAAGCACAGTATATACTGAATAAGATAGCAAATATAATCTTGTCCACAAAAATCTGGACTAAATCACATATACAACAAAAAGATGCTATTTTTTCCAGTTTTGTAAGTTGAATTATGAACTGACAAATTATTTTCTCATCTTGCCAGAGAAGAGAAACAAATAAATGCCAGGTACAAAACCAATGTAAATCAAACATTACCCATACTCAAGACATCAAGATATGGAATTCTGCTTATTCAGAGAGAAGTGAGATACCAAGATATGAATGAACTGTGGAGCTGGAATGTGCTTTTGGTCAAAACTCTATTTAACTCCTAAAATATTTATATAGATGGTGCTTCTGAATTTTAAAGATATTGATTTTTTTGTATCAGCCAAAAGCTATTTTTTTAATACATACAAAAAACAAAGACAACGGGCCTTATACCGAATGAGTAATATGAAATTTGGCATCAAGGATTTTCTTGTATTAATTTTTTTAAGAGGCCCACATATTCAGGCAATAAAATTATATTTCAGTCAGTTTTATAGATACAGTTAATTTGTTGGTTATTCTGACTGACAACATAAGTCTAATTCAATTGCTGAGGAATTTTTTTATTTTAAGGGCATAATAGCTACCAACAAGTGACAGAAGGCTTATTAATTAAATGTGTTGTGTCACCAGTGTCAGTAACTGCCTATTATAATCGCTGAGATGTGTGATCATTTTGACTGCCTTTAAATTAATAACATGCTGTTTGTCAGTTTGATGGACCCTCAATTAGCATAAAAGATTCACTGAATTTTGCTCCTCTTCAGGGAAACTAGGACATCTTAATTAAGAAGAAAAAAATGGCATTATTAGTGTCAAAAATTTTAAAGTTTGATATCTTCAGGTTCTCAGAATCAGTTTAGGATTCACATGTCCTTCATGGCAGAAAATAAATATTCAAATTGAATATATGCCCCTGTACTTCTTGTAGACACAGATGAGTGAGAAGGAAAATAGAAGTGCACAGCTATACATACAACATGGCTACCAACTTTAAGTAAATGTACAAAAGTAACATCTGCACAGTGATGATGACCTATTTGGTTTTTAGAGCAAATTAGAGAAGGTGAAATGTTCATTAAGGAAGTGCAATGGCTGCAAACAATAAGTAAACATCAAAACCAAATCCCTTCAATTTGTTTATATTGTATGTCAGCTCCCAAAATTTTCATGACAGAAAAGGAGAATATGTAATCTTTCCATTAACATTTCTTATCATTGATTTAGATGATTTTATTCCAATGTCTATACATATGTAATAACATCAACATCTGCATCTTACAGAGGAGATAGTAATTCTGCATAGGTTTGTGAAAACAGTTTTAAAGTGCAAAAAATGCAAGAAATTTGATCTGTGTTTGGATTATGCTCTTCATTTAAAATATCTAGAATATGTGGATATTATTACAAGATGCTGCAAGATATTAATACATCCCACATAACGTGTTCTCAGATTCTTTTAAAATGCTGAAAATCTTTGTTGTTTAGCAGTCTGAAGAGTAGTTCCATGTATTTATTATACTAATGCTCTTAAGCAGACTACAGAGACCACTCTGTAGTGAGATTATAGCTAAAACAATCTGAGCACCTACTGCTAGTTTCGTCGTTGTTCTAAGACTTTCAAAGTCCCTTGAACTCATCTATAAAGTTTCTATTGCTGCTGTGCTATAATTTCCCATACATCTGCAGAAAAGCCAGCATTATACATGCATGAAGGCAATATGCTTTGAAAAGATTCCCAGTTGATCCATCACAATGGCATTCTGACCTCGCTTTTGCCCATGAAAAAGTTATGTGGAATGGCTGTACCTTCATTTTATAACCTGAGGGTTTCTGTAATAATTTAACTGCAGGTTGCCAGAGCTATTTGCGTACCAGCAGAATGATAGACACACCACTATTTTTTCATCACCTCACTCTACTTCCTTTGATTTCTCTCAGATAATACTCACTGAAAATTTACATTAAGACAATCAGATCCTCTGGTCTTAGCTCAGTTAAAACCCATATCAAATTTGACAGTATCATTTAACAGTCTTGCACTGAAATTCAATATAAGATACAGACATATGTCCAAACATAAATGTTTTACATATGTGTCTTCCAAATTTAACAACATTATTCTGCTTGCAGTTAGTTTCAGTGGGTCTACATATGAAATGATGTACCATTGGCAGCAGATGTAGGTTCAATGCATTTAAGGCCTTCAACATTACTTTTTGTTAAGCTGTCATTATGAAGTATCTCATTTAATGGGTGTATAAACTGTAAAGATTAAAGTTTGCATAATTCCTCTCCTCATCTCTCCAGTTTGCCCTGAGAGGTGGTCCTGAAGGTATTCAGAGCCAGGTTTGATGAGGCTCTGAGCAACCTACATGATGTCCCTGCTTACTGCAGGGCTGTTTTACTGGATGGTCTTTGAAGGTCCCTGATTCTGTTACTACAAATCTATTATCTGGTTAAATTGTGAGTTTCTTGACCTTGCTTCATAGGAGTCTAAATAACACATCCATCATTTTTACAGTAACTTTTCTCACATTGAGATCATAGATAATCCTACTTTTAAAAAGTAAATTAATGTAATTACCTGGTATCAGCACTTTTCCCATTCCTCTTGAGAATTTCATGTTGGAAAGTAGACTACAGTATCTAAAAATGCTCCACAACTATTTAGCAATTTTGAGGAAACCGTAGAATAAAAAATAAAGTTTCTTATCATACACACTTTTCTTATAGCCTCAAAAAATCTGGAATTAATTGAAAGAATTAGAAGCTTAAGTACTCCATAATATTTATCACCTCACTAGTAACAAGCTCAGAAGAAAGTTGACTTGTAATCACTTCTTTCCTCATCCATAAATTTTAATTGGAAATAAATGTTTTCTTTTTCTGTTGACAGGAAAAAAAAAGGGCTTTACCTAGGTAAAGAAAAAAAAATGTTTTTCAAGAAAGATATTGTAGTTGTAGTCATTCAAACAGCTGGGCAGCATGTCAAAAATGTTATGTGTATTGCTAGACTGAATGAAAAGATCAGAATTTGCTGACATTGCCATCTCAGCAACTAAAAAAACACACTATTTCATTCCCTTTTTTCATATTTCTCTGTACATCTTACACTCTATATTGGAACTGCTGCATTGAGAGAAGTCAATCATCATTTTCCCAGGGCATTGTCATACACACAGCAGCCAAGCACACTGATAACTGAAGTTAATTTTGTTTTAGTCAACTCAGGAATGCTGTCACACTAGATTTGACCCTTTATCCATTTAATCTGGCAGTACGCTTCAAGCTGTGGGTAATGTCTGTCACCAAAGAATGCTTTTATACTGCAAAAAAATGCCAAGTGTGAATTCACATAAGAAACAATTCTTTCGTTATTAATGCAATGACTACCCTATGTCCAGAAGAATTAGATTTTAATATTGTTGGCACGAAATGTGTGGTTTTTCATCAAGGAAAACTAACATAATTAGTGTTTGACCAAAAAACCAGCAAAAATAAGTGTTATTGTTCAAAAGTATGAAAGTAAAGGTTGAGCTAATAGCAAAAACTTCCTTAGTTGTTAATCTGATTTCTGAGGTGGCTGAAATGTCATCGAGCATGCTTTTCATATCCTATAGCTCAGGAAAGCAAGCATGGGCAATTCCACCAGATAGCTTTGGAAAGATTTCTAAGAAAGAATGCCCCACAATGCATAGAATTTATGCCCGAGTAAAGAAACTTCATATTTTATGTGTCTAAAGGAAACTTATAGTACTGTAAGTTTAAGATGAAAATCTTCTTGAAAATAGCCGGAACTTTATCTCAAACTTGTAGTCACTCTAACTGAGGATAAAGAGTTAGAAACAAAAGCTTTCTGACACTGGAGGCCTTTTAAATTTCCACCTCCAATCTTTCCATCACCTGGTTCTGGCATTCCTGTTTCTTCTTCCTAGCTCACATAGCGAAACAGCTGAAAAATGATGTGAAGAGTGAGAAAGAAATATGGATGATGACCCTTTTCCATCTGGAACATCAAAAGAACCAGAAATCAGTGAGTTCAGAAACACTGAAGTGCTATGCCACATGGCTTTTAAATAAGGAATGCAGCTTTGAATTTGCAACACAAAATGCACAGTCTATGTAGAACTGGAGGAAATTCAAATGGAAAGACAACACCATGTGGATGTTGTAAGGCATGTTTTAATGGAGAAAATTAAAAATCCTATAGACAAAGGGTAAATTTTATAATAAATTTTTTTTTGTTTGTAGTTTGGCTGCCCCAGACTGCAGGACAATAATAATGAAAGGAGAATATTTTTCAAAATCCTATTGCTGCATTTATGCTTCTGTCACTACTAAAAGTATGCTTGACCTATACAGTAAAAATTATATCATGTAAAACACTAAAAATTTTATCACTTATTTTCTGAACAAACTAAACCAGAGGATTCATCCTAAACTATGTGCAAACAACCAATAAAACATCAATAACCATTAAGTTACAGTAGTTTAATTTATGCTATTGAGGATATCCCATGTTAGTTAATCTGTTTTATGTAGTGCTAAAAAAATTTTTATAAAAATATTCTTCTACTTCTAAAATCTCTTTCTTTGTAAATTTGCAAACAAGCATTAAAATGCATGTGGCAATGGACTTCATACAAAATTTGGAAAGAATGTCTCAAATGCATTGTACTTCTTTAACGGATCCTGTCAACTTTCCAAAACTGCAGATTGTGAAAGGATAAATATGGCTTTACTTGCCAGATTAATCTTATTATTATAACCTTATAAAACATACTATGAGCTTCTCTCTGCACAGGTATCAATATATATAGTGGTTTGGGCTGGAAGGGACCTTAAAGATCATCTAGTTCCAGATGTCAAGTTTAGACACCTCCCTCTAGTCCAGGTTGCTCAGTGCCTCATCCACCTTGGTGATTTTCACCCCAAGGACTAGAAAAACTTAAAAGTTTATACAGACTGGCAACACTTCACCCAACATTAGGTATTTTCTCTCATTACCACTTTGCAAAAGTTATTTTAAGATCTGAAGACATCAATTTCTAGATGCCCAGTAGAAAAATTGATAGTGCACAGTGAGCTCTGACCTCAGGCACACAGAAACTACATCTTAATCTTTNTACCAGGTTGCTCAGTGCCTTGTCCAGCCTGGCCTTCAACACGTCCAGGGATTGAGGGGGCATCAACAGCCTCTCTGGACAACCTCTTGTAGCATCTCATCAGGAAGAGCTCCTTCCTATTGTCTAAATGTCTCTTGAGCTGGAAGAGATGGTTCATCCAAACAGGATGAAAATATATGCCAAACAGGACTTTCTCCTATTCTTTTCTAGTTATCTGTCACTTACTGAAGTACTGAGTCATGTTTCTTATGCATTTAGGGAGTTAATCTTTACTGCTTCTAGTTTCCAATGAAGTATGCTGCTTGAGCATAATGTACATAATCACAACACTCATTTATTTTTGAGGGTATTACTAGTGCAACTGAACTTTTCAACTCAGATGCTGATTATTTATAAATTCTTTACTGAGGTAAAGAATAAAAAGCTAGAAGCAGTGTTTTAACAGTAAAGAACTCCTGTGAGACTAAGACCAATTAGTTTGATAATAAAAAAATTAGTGAAATTCTAGAATGTCAGACCCATAGTTTAACAAGCTATCTGCTATCTGCTGTTTTCTTCCCTGTTTTACACGCACTTTCCAGTTCTTTTTGCAATACTTTTCTGACAGACAGCATGCTTCTTGTTCCTATGCTTGCCCAAATCAGAATAACACTTTTTGGTAAACTGATGATTATTATTCTGCATTAAATTGTTGCAGAATGCCAGTCAGGCATTACAATTTTTTTCAGTCCAGCTGTGCTGAACTACAAGTAGATATCAAGTAATTGACCTTGTTGTTCAGGGTATTGTACAATGCTTTGCTACCTACTGTTTTGTGCCAGTCACTTCACTTCATGTATTTTCACAAGTCATGACCTTTATAGTGAATGTTACACTCCAGCACAGACAAAAACTGCCTTGACAAAAGTAATATATTAAGCATGTTCTGCACAAAATTTTAGCAACAGAGGCCAGGAAACCTGCAGTACTACAACTCGAGATTCTAGATGAGATTTTTACAACAGGGGTGAAGAAAAAAATAATCACTTTTATGAAAATAAACACTTGAAAATCTCCAGCAGACACGTTAATCCTTTCTATTCTCTCAGAAAAACATGGTGTTTTCTTTTTATTTGGAAAAACTGAGCATCTTGAACATACTTCTCAGACCAAAGTAAAATGAGAATAGAGAAACGGATAAAGTTCAGTTGGCTAAATTTCTAATTTGTATAAAATTACCACAGGTTTTAATTTAGACTCAGAGAACTGCTAATCACTAAACAATGGACACTGTTAAAAATATAAATCCACTTACTTTTATAAAAATATAAAACCTCTTACACGTGTTTTAGAAAGGAACAATTCCAGGAGCTAGAATGGAAACATGTATTCCTTAATTTCCTGTCTGTTGAGACATGACAAAAGATATCAGTAATTAACAAGTGTAATTCTGAGAAATTACTCGAGAAAAACTTCCCACCAGGAGTATTTATACAGCCCAGCAGATAGGAAAGAGAGAGAGATATTAGAAAAATATGAACACCAAGATGAGAGAAGTAGGAGTGGGAGGAGATGCTCCTGACACAGGTGCTCCAGGCATTGATTCCTTGCAGCCTGTAAAGGAAGTGATGCGGAAGCTGGTGGGTTACAGTAAACTGGAGGGAGTGCCTGACACACCAGAGGGCTGTGCTGCCATCCACAGGGACCTTGGCAAACTGGAAGGAAGTTCAGGAAGGGGAAGTACAAGTGCAGCACCTGGAAAACAACTCCATGTGTGTTGAACAAGGGGAAGTGCTGCACCTGGAGAAGAACAACTTTATATATGGGGACACACAGAAGTATAAGAAGATTTTAGAGAAGAGTTCGTCAGAAAAAGACCTGAGAGTCCTGGTAGCTACCAAGTTGACCATGAACCAGTAAAGTGCCTTTGATTCAAACAAGGCTATGGTGTCCTGGGCTGCCTTAGGTGAAGTACTACCAGCTGGTTGAGGGAGATTATCCTTCCCATTTATTCAGCAACAGTAAGGCCATACATGGAGTACAGTGTCTAGTTCCAGCATAAAATAAATAGAGTAGAAAAAAACAAAAACATTTCACTTGGAATTAAGTGAAGACCTCCAAGTGCTTTCTGCAGGAACTGAAATATTTTAGAACTTACATTTAAAAGAGCATAATAAATAAAATTATGATGCTTTTGCTGGTACTACAGAAATCAGTACATTTCTAGAAATACAATTTGAAATATTCCTTCTCCCAAAACATTAGTTGGAAACAAGACAGAATCAAGAAGACAGTAATGTCCTTTTCAGTAGTGATTACTAAATAGAAACTTGACTTCAGAAATCATTCTGCTCTCTTCCAAATGGTAATACATCCTTGGTCTCTAGAGAGCATGTCTCCACTCCACATGGGAAGAAGCTATGCAGTTTCATCAGGACAGAAAACAAAGTAAAATGAAGCCCACCTCAAACATTTTTAGCCTATCATCATTGAAATACATTCTCCATTAGATATATCTTTTCTGCTATCCAGAGAAGCAGCACAGGCTCCAGGTCAAACAATCCAACAAAATATTTTTTGAAAAATTACTCAGAACAGCAGATTATGTCATGTTACTGGCTTATGTTAAGTATCATCAAGTCATTCACAGATATAAAGATGTACTTTCACCCTGGTTTGTTTGGAACAGCTTAACAGTGAGAGCAGCAGCATCATAATATTAGAGATTTTTTTTTAAATGGCGAAGTGTTTTAGCCACATCTTTTGCAGAAAGATTATGTTCTTAAGAAGAATGAATTTAATTCAGTTGTTCTTTCTCTGTGATGAAATTATTAAAAATTAACTCAGGTCAAATTCTGCTTCTTCTGTATCACTGGTCAAAACCAAGGATTTTAGAATGTCACAGAAATACTTCAGGCTTGTAGCTGCATGAAATCTCTCCCAACAATCAGAGGTTTCAGGCAGGGAAAAATAATTAAAGACATAATTACATGAAAAATCAAAGAATAAGATTCCAGAAATTATAATACACATAAATTACTGTCCTGCTATTTTTCATTATGGCAAATAAAAGAGCAAACAGCAATATTAGGAATCTAAAATTTATTTTGAACCCCTAACTGCAGCAAGATAGCATACTTCTCCTTGGCTTATAATTTCGATTAAGTTAGAATTAATATGCATTACCTCACTGAAACATTTTTAACAGTAGCTGCTATTTATTCTAAGTATTGATAACACATATAGTTTATTCACTAATGAAAATATAAGCAAAGAAAATAATAAGAATTCTACTAGAACAGTCAGATTACATCAGCTGCAAGGATATTAGACTTCTGATAGTGAGATAAGTTGTGACTGTTTAAGTATATTTAGCTGGTTGTCAAGCTTCTAATTATCTCTTATAGTCTGAAGATTAAAAAAAACACAATTGGATTTTCTGCAGATTGTTTGCTACAGTTAGACATTGATATTTCCCTTTAATCACAAAAATGTTGACATCTTTGCATTAAAAAAATTAGAGATAAAATATAATTTGAATATGTCTACTTGTCTCATTTACATGCTTTTCTGATTGAAGATAAATATTTCTATGTACTCCAGATTTGTTCCAGCATTCTCTGTTTCAAACTATATTATAAATTATGGTTTAAGAATGCTGCAATTTTAATTTTTCATATTTTTCTAGTGAATTCTCTCTCTAGATGAATATATCACCCATTTTATCTATAGAAGTTTCTCTTCATGACTTAAGGATTTCACTTATTATTAGATAAAAAATTTGTTTCATTGTATAGAATAATTTTTAGGTTAAAACCTAGTTCATAGAAATAATGTTATATTATGCATAAAAAATAATTTTATAAAAATGTTTTATTACAGTTTAGTTCTGGTTTCAATTGGTTATGTGTGGTAATTGACAAAGTGGAAATAATATGTCAGCTCATTTAGATATAGTTAGATACCATGCATCAGATTTTTTCATCTTGGTTTGAAATGGAGTGATCTTTTTATTACTGACTGTGTCATAAAAACCTGAAAATATTATTTTTATTGAATATATCAGCATTTAAAATTTTTTCCTAATTTTCTCTGATATACACATTAGAACTTCTTGTAAATTAAATTAACACACATCAGTTCCAAAGGAAATTATAATACATGTGATATTTTGCACTGCTGCTGGCATAAGATGACTGTGCAAAAATAAGTTAAAAGATATTCTCCTTTCACACAACATTTTCATTATTTTTTTTTAGCAGTGACCTCACCAAAATCTATTTTATTTCTGGCCAAGATCCTAACCATGGAATAGTATTTCAGCAGAGCTCTTCTGATCAGTTTCAACACAGTAACAGTGAGTCCCTGAAAGTACACTAGTATGCAATGGATATATAGCCTGGATTTAAAATGACTGATTTTCCCTTTCAATTCACTTCAATTTGGGTGCAGGGTTTTCTGTAAAAATAAATGAAATGCTCTCACAGTGTAAAAGCAGGCATAAGGAGAGATGAAATAATGAAAGGGGAAATAGATTTCTTGGGCACTCACACAGCAGCAGTCCTCCAGCCTCCAGGAAAGAACACTGCCTTGGCCATATGTGTTGTCAGTTCAGAAAGCTGTTGGATGGTGGCTGAAAATGTTGACATCAATAATATTAATTAGTGTAGTGATGAGAAAGTAGTATATTTATTTTTAAGTTTACCAATTTTACGTACTCATGTTTCTCAGCCAACTCAGCATGAGACTGTATGACTGTATGAGAGACATCTTGTTTTGTCAGTGAATAAAAGGGCATCAACTACTTCAAAAAATAAAGCCATACAAAAGGGCAAATCCAAATGACTTATGGGGTTATTTGAGTAAAAGTATGCTTTATTATGAATATTTCATAATGTGATGCATAAATCATTGTACTGCAAATTAACTCAGGGGATGTTAGAAAGGTTAAAGCCTAGAGAAGTAATGAATGAGGAAAGGAAAAAAATAAAAATATTATCTTAGTAGGGTAAGGTATTGTACCAGATTGACAGATTTCTCACAGTATAGATTTATTAATACCTTCAAGCAAAATTTTGCTAAGGATCTTATTCATTAATGGGGAAAAAAAGCACTCATAGTGTCATCACCCACTGTTTCTACAGTTACCATTATAATAGATTTCTCTTATTCCATGGCTTCCCTAGTTGTCTACAAGTCAAAAGTAACTTATTTCATCTGTTTCTCCCAATATTCCATCACCTTGTCTGCCTCAAAAAAAAGGAAAAATTAATAGATCAAGATTTGAGTAGCGTTTTTAAAAGAAATAAAGAATCATTCTGCTCTGTTCACACTGTCCAGGTACGTGTTATTGAACAAAGTAGGTCTTTTAAAATAAATTTGAGCTCATAACAAAAAGGATCATTTGTCTAAATGGTATCATATTAAAGTTGAGAGAAGTGACAAAAATGTGGTAATTTGGAAAAGTTTAGAATGATACATTATAAGTCTTGCTGTGAGAGAGAACTGTGGTTAATGTCTGGAAAATTATTCTCAAACAGCATCACTGTGCTATTTTTCACATTGCGTTTTTTGAACTAAAAAGCATTTTTAATTCATTTAATGCAAGTGATTTACTCTCCCAAGGCTCAACAAGCATATTTAAGTACATTAATTATAGATTCCAGTACCTCATTGGTCATTAGAAAAACACCACAAATGTAGAAATGTGTGCAAATTGAATTTCATCTCTGGGTATTTTTGAAAAGAAGTATTATCTTAGTTATAAATTATTTTACAAGCATTCACATAAAAGAAGATTCTAAAGTATATTTAATTCTTACTTCTGGTCTTATACATATGGAATTGTAACACTCCCAAATTCAGTATATGGCCAAATCTAATTATTGTCAAAATACTATTCAGACTGGTATAAAAAGTATGATAAAAAAACAAACACAAGAAGCTATTAATTTAATCAAGAGACCTCACTAGCATACCTGACTAGCAGAACTAAAACAGGGTTTGTAATGGGAGGCATTGGAAAGATTCTCTGCTGGGGAATTCAAAATCCATTAATACCTATAGAGCATCACAAGGCACTTATTGCAAGAATTCTCCTTCATGTTGAAGACAAAGGTTGACTGGCTGAGTACAGCAGCTGGAGCAGACAGGCAGCCCTCATTCTTTGAGCAGCTGCTGAGCAATATAATGAATGGAAAAATCAGAGGTGCAACAATTGAATTCCTGACAGTGGAATAACTGGTATCTAGCTCTCTATAAAATGACACTGCAAAAAGAACTATCAGGTGCCTTCTCTCAAGGCTAACATTTGTCTGGGATTCAATTGTGTTAAAGTATTTTATTTAAATAGGACCCTTCGGTGTGTCAAAGGAACATTCCCATAGACTACAAAAATCAATGCAGATAGAACACAAAACTTTGTGATGGTCAGCATGTATCCTCTTTATAACAGACACAGCATAGATGCTTACTTTTGATAGAAATAATAAAAATATAATCACCTCGGATCCAACACAAATGAAAATTCTTGATTTACATTAGATCACTCCCTTAAAAATTAAATTCAAAGTCTTTCTCAGCACCTCTGGAATAAGATGTAGCATTGTGAATTTCTCCAGGTTGGAAAGAAATATCCAGTCAAATCAAAATTTGATCAATTACAAATTAAATTACAAATAGATATATAAATTATAGATGCTGTATTTATTCCAAACAGTGAGGAAAAGATCCTAGTGAGGAACATAATGGAAAGAAAAATATAGTGTTTGGTAAACATTAAGCATTAATCTGCGCTGGGCATTCCTGTGTTGAAAAATTCACTCCCATATCTTAAAGGTCAGAGAAATTATATTTTCTGGGTTTATTTGAGAGTTTTGGATTGATCTTTCAGCCATGCTTAGAGGTTCTTCTCATCAGATAAATGACACAATACCAGCAACTGCAATCCATGAAGCATGTCATTTGTCTGCAGATATACCATATGAACTTGCTCTGTAATTCCTAGTCTGATGAGTCTGAATTCACCTTTCTCCAGCCTCACACCTTTTTGTTGTCATCTCCAAACTAGCCTTACCCTTTCCCTTTGTTTCTTTCTCTGACTTGCTTTACAGATGTGTTTCTTTAACCTCGTTTATGGGCAGGCTCTCAACCTAGCCATTTCACTCAGCATTTTCCTGCATTTCTTTTCCAGTATTTCAGTTTGGTATATTCTTGGATTGCCACTTTTGATCTGCTTTCACTTAAGCAGTACACATTGTCTGCTATTGGCTAACTCTAGCTTTGATACTTGTCCCACCTGACTGGAATAGATCCACAACATGGGAGAGCACAGAAGAATAGGACTTACATCAATTTGCTGTATTGTTGTTCATTTGTTTTGTTATACTAGAAATTGCACAAATGCTCAGGAATTGCATTTCGGGAGCAAATTAGAAGCAGTAATACAAAGCATGCAGTCATCATGATCTCTGGTTATTATAAAAATACAGATGGAAATAGGAAAGAAAAATATTTCAATGTACTCTGAAGATGAGTCCAGAAGTACAAGATGATCACCTATAGTTCCAGAGTGGAAAGACTGCCTTTTTGATCAGAACCAAGTCAATGGTTTTGTTAATCTATGACATTTCACAAACCTATGTGCAAAACACTATGCTACCACATGGCACATGTCATTGGTAGAAATGCTTTAGGGACAAAACTCACTGAGTGCCAGATACTAAACTATTAAGATTTCAAAGTCTGATTTTGAGTTGCTCAGTAGAAACTGTGCCAGTTTTCACACTTGGTGAATTGTTTCAGGGAAAGTTTAAATTTAATTGCTAGGAAATTTCTGGCAAACAATAAATGTAGTTCAATGTGTGACCCTAGAGAAAATTTATATAAGAAAACCATTTAATTACTATGAAATACTGAAAATATCTTTTGTACAGAAGTGTGGTGCTGCCTAAAAATTTCTGCAAGAAACCATAGAGAGTGTCTGAGAGACCTTACCAGGGTCAAAACCAGTATATATAAAAAGTGAATTATGCAAATTATTTCATAATGTAGAAAATTAATTCAGCATAAACCTCCAGCAACTTCTCGATAGATAAGATCCACTAATAAAAAAATAATTTTATACTTTTTTGCAGAAATCCCTTTCTTCTTCACCAATAAACTATGGTGAGTTGGCAAGATGATTTCATAATTTTTTTTAAAGAAGAAAAAAAGAAAAGATAAAAGAAAAAATAAGAAAAGTTTCTTGCACATTTCAAATCTAGTCAAAGTTTCATTAGCTGGAATAAGTTGCTTTTCATTTTGGGGACACGAGCTTCTGTTGTCTCAGTAACCTCAGATCCACGGCATTCAGCACTGAGAGATATTCAGAATTAGATGTTACTGGAATTGAGGACGCAAATCTGTTTATTCAAAGAGTGCCCTAATGAACCAAAATACTTCATAGTAACATTTTTAGCAGTTGTTCCACCTTACATAAATCAGCTATTCTCCTATATCCTGCTATGTATGTCATTCACTTCAGATAGTGAAGAACTTTATTCTTACTCCTGCTTTGAACCAAGTGCACAGGGATCATAATAGCTTTGTATCTCTTAGTCAGTGCCCCATCCAACAAGCTGAGTCCAGAAACATCACCTTAGTGACATTTCTGTAGGAAGCAGATACATGAAAGAAATTATTCTTCCTTATTTTTAAATCTAGTGCAGTTCTAGAGACAG
The DNA here is from genome assembly GCA_013400935.1 of Turnix velox. NCBI lineage: Eukaryota > Metazoa > Chordata > Aves > Charadriiformes > Turnicidae > Turnix > Turnix velox. The sequence goes on along the minus strand of VZTY01027262.1, from coordinate 130,140 downwards.
CTTTTTGCCTTGAAGAAAGTGATCCAAAGGACACCTCATAAAGGCAGAAAATATTCCTTAGTTTGACTGAACAGCAGGTTTCATATTTATATCCCAGCAAACCGTGCTTGCTTTATTATAAATGCATATAAATGAATGCCTTGAAGAAGCTTTCAGAGGCTTAGTGATTAATTTCTTAAGAGTCATTTCCACAAACATTTACCAGAGGAACATTTTATGTCCATCTAATGATCTGGGTTATAAAAATGTGCTCATTAGAATTCCTATTAGGCGATCAGAAATATTAAAAAGTCATGTTCTGTTACAGAATGCAGGCTGAAGCCTCTGCAAATTCAGCCTTTTCCCACAGTTGTTTATATTCATCAGTGCAGACATGCTGAACAGTCAGGCTAGCATATACATTTGCTAATGCCAGTATTATTTAGGTTATTCAAATCATTAACTACACAAAACATGAACTGTAAACATGTGGGGTTTTTTTCCACCCCAATTAATTTTCTTAGTCCTTAATCTCTGAGGTTTAAGAGATCCTACTTGTTGTCCTTTTCAGTGATTAAAAATACTCCATTTAACATTTTCATACTTTAAATTCAGCGTATTTCATGCATCCAATTGCTTATGTATTGTAACTCCCTTTTTGTAATGCAAACTCTGTCACTGAGACCTTACAGCTCTCTTCTATCAGCAGCTCCTGACAGAAATGTAAACCTAGGAGTGTGGTAGAATTGTTCAGTGTAAAACATCCACTCATAAATAAACTGGGGCAGACTTGAAATTTTTGAAGTATTTGGGGAAAAAAAGGGAGACTGGGGGAAAGACCTATCACATCTTAAGAAGCACTGCTTAAGAAATAAACAAGCAGTAAAATTTTGAAAACCAAAGAAACAAAAAAATAAAAGGATGAAAATAGATAAGCAATTTCAGAATGGGAGAATTTTCTAAAAGATGGTGCCTTACCACACAGAATTGCTCTGTAGCAATTTCAGTGCATTTCTCAGAATATGAAGTTTCTGTAAAGTATTCTCCACTAAGTTAATTTGTAAGATTATTTTAAAACCAGGGGAAGTCTTGCTAAGATGCCATCCAGCAAAAGTATCAGAAAGAGACAAAGAGGATGAATACTCTTTCTTCTCTGACTTTAGAATATTGTGAAACCTAAACAGGACAAAAAACTAGGTGGGAAAACACACCAACATTCAAAAGTAAGACTTTTCTGAAACTAAAATAATTCTGCCTATGAGCAAAATTCTTTGCAGAAAGACACATAAGGTTTTCCAATTGAGATGCATTAATATTTTAGTCTAGTCTTACATAGCTTTTATTGTAGCATGTATAATGCAGCATTTGAAAAGTTGAGTGACTCTCTTAGGATCGTAATTATTTCTGTAATTTTGAAACTTGGTAGGATATGGGCAACTGCAGTAATTATAGGCCAATTTTCTTAATTAATGCAGTCTACAAAACACTCATAAAAAAGAGACACTCAAACAATAACATAAGACTCTCTCTTGACCTCATTAATTAAATTTACAATAAAAGTAATGCAGTGGCAGATACAGTATCAGCTAGAGCAAAGGGTCCAAATTTAAAATTTAATGGTGTAATATTCTTTCACCATATTATGACTAGAATAATCCAATGGGAAAAAGAAAACTAATTTCTCTGGAAATGTAATTTTCTAATTAGTTCAAGCTACTACTGATATTAAAGAGATATTTCATCACAACAGGATTCTTTGGCTTTTGGTTAATTTTTGGCAAATTAGGTGAAGTAATCAGAAATTTCTCTTATCCTTGCCAGTTTTCAGTCATGATGGATACAAAGTTTTCAAAACAACTGGGTAAAAGTATCAAATAAGGAGTAAGGACTGAGATTTTTCATATTCCTGGTTACACAACAGAAATCACTTAAGCTTTTCAGATCATTAGTATCAATCCTAATCTCCATTCATACCAATGGAAAAAAAAAAAAAAAGAAACCTTGCAGTAATTACAGAATATTTATTAGAATTCAGTTTAATATGTAATAATGTCTTTAAGAATCACTGTTGCTATGGTTACCACCATTTGCTGTGAAGACTCAGAAGTTGTTGATACCTAATATATTTATTAACAATAGATATTAAAGGAAATTTAAAATAGCTATACAGAGAAATACCTAACCAAGAAAAATACTTTGGTTACCTGCTGGCCTTTCTGTATCATTTGCTAAGAAACAGCAATTTACATGATTCTGCACTGGGACATACTGTATTGACCTAGAAAATAAAAATTTGCCAATAAAAAACAAAGTTCAGAGCATTTCACTGTTTCATCATATGAGCAACAAAGCCATTAGTTAAATTTATGAATTTAAAATATACTTTTTGATCACCCAAGAAGCTTTTTCTTTTTTCCTATTATCATGTACCTCCCTCTCTTACTTTAGATTTTTATGGAATCAAGAGCAACAAATTATGAAAATGCATATGAAGAGTTACATTGGTAAACAAAATTATAATAACCAGTGATGCAACCTCAGAACAAGCCTAAAAACATGTAAACACATTTAGAAATCTGGTATTATCTAGGACAGACTGGTTCCACTCTGTTGCATTCTGCACAGTTCTGCTGGCATGAAATGAACTGAGGGTGAATTCAAAATGCAGTATGCAATTATCCACAACTGCTAATATGCAATCTTACAATCCTACCCCACCAAGTGCAGTCTGTTACTATTCTGCCAGCAAAGCTTCACAGTGTTTAGAAATGAGAAATGTGGCTTGAACTGTTATTTAGGGTCCTGGACAATCAGCATCTGTCATATGAAGACCTCTAGGTGCTTGCTCGGCACAGGGAAAATTTCCAAATTGCAGGGAAAGGCAGGACTTCTGTCAAAGCTGTGCTCACAGCAGACCTATTATAAGTTCAGTGTTGCCTCGGTAAGAGATCAGCTTGTATTCACCCAGCAACATCACAGAATTGCAGAATATCAGGGATTGGGAGGGATCTCAAGTCCACACAGTTGCTAACTTGCCAGAACTCAGTCACTTAAGCTAAATGGACACAAGACTCCATGTAATCTCCAAGCCTCCAAGATCCACTGCCAAGTTAGAAGTCATCAGACAATGGCTATAATAACATGTCACATACACAGACTGAAATCCAATGTATTAAGTCTACTTATGCCCACACAGATGAACTACTGAACCAACACCAAACTAATCATATTTGCCTGTTGTAACTATGTGTGCAGAATTTCATTCATAGAATCATAGAATAGTTTGGGTTGGAAGGGACCTTAAAGATCATCGAGTTCCAACCCCCCTGCCATAGGCAGGGACACCTCCCACTAGATCAGGCTGCTCAGTGCCCTGTCCAGCCTGGTCNCTCAGGTACTGAGAAGTTACTCTGAGGTCCCCTCTGAGTCTTCTCTTCTCCAGACTGAACAACCCCAACTCCTTCAGCCTGTCCTCATAGGGCAGTTGCTCCAACCCTTTGATCATCTTCGTGGCCCTTCTCTGGACCCTCTCCAACAGCTCAATGTCCTTCCTGTGTTGAGGGCTCCAGAACTGGACACAATACTCCAGGTGGGGCCTCACCAGAGCCAAGCTGAGGGGCAAAATCCCCTCTCTGGACCTGCTGGTCACACTCCTCTTGATGCAACCCAGGATTTGGTTGGTGCCTTCTTGGCTGCAAGTGCACACTGCTGGCTCATGTTGAGTTTGTCATCAACTGACACTCCCAAGTCTTTCTCTTCAGAGCTGCACTCAAGCCACTCTCCACCCAGCCTGTGTCTGTGCTTGGGATTGCTTCGTCATGGAAGTAATGGGAAATCAGTCACAGACCTTATGCTCCCAGAAGTAACTTGATGTTGCCAACTCAAAGCTTCTGAAAACAAACATTATGATGCTGCTGTGATCCCTACCTCCACTGGACTATGCAGACAGAGCATTTATACATTTCCTTGGAAGAGTACATAAAAATTTTTACGCAGTAGGATACTGCCTTTTAAATTTCCCAGGCTTGTCAAATCATCTTGACAGAACGTCATGTCCTATTACACTGGCATATTAGGTAAGGCTGAATGCCAAAATAAAAATGCATGACAGGCCAATTATCCTGGCCCAAGTGTCTTCTTAACTTTCAGTATTTCTCTAGTATTGCCAAAAGTTATACTTAAATAAGAACCAAAATTTCACTGTTACAGTGGATCTTACAGTTCACACAAGGTAGAATATATTTTCAAGAATATCGACTTTGTATCTTAATGTCAAAGCCTGACTATGCATTTTAAGTTTAGAAAGTACATGAAGCATGCACCAACCAAACTATTTATAATCTTAATTGTTTTCTATTAGATGGTATCTCTAAGTTATTACAACATAAAGCTTACAAAAGTCATGGCCCAGAAAACTCATTATGTTCTTCAGAAAGGTTTGAATTTGAAAAGTTTCAGCAGGGGTGAGAGGTGAAGACCTACCAATAAAGATTTACAATATTTTAACCTTTGGGGGAGGGGGAGGTGGTGGATGTTTATGATGCTTTAAAAACATTTCCTGCATTAATTCCTTCCCTACCTTTTTCTCCATCTGAAAAAATAAGTTATCACTATTCACCAGCATCTAATATTCTCAGTCACATTAGGCAAGGCTGGCCAGCAGAATCTTCTCTTTCTCCCTACAGTGGTTGGCTTAGGAAACATGCAATTACATGGAACTCTGCTGCTATCAAATAACCACTCACTACAGCTACCATCATTAGAATCCATGCCAGTACCATTTGAAAATCAGACATATGGCTGATATATTCCCATCACCATAGAGATGGTTTTCCATTTCTGCCTTTATAGCTGTGGATTTCCTATCAATTGACTTGCACTTTTTTAAAATTAACCACTTTCATAGGAATTCCAACAATATGATAATTTTGACTTCTGAAGTATAAAGAATATTACAACACAATATCCCCAGAACACATATATGAGCAGAGAAAGCTTCTTTTATTAATATTCAAACCACATTTTTTAAACAAATGTGCAGGCTTAAGGAAGGCACAAATATTCAAATGTTGGCAGTATATTTACAAATACAACATCCATTTAGAAGCAGAATCAGGTATTCACCTAGGAAATTACTGAGATGATTTGAAGAGAAGTTGTTAGCAACAGTAAATCCAACAAGCAAGAAACAATTATGATCTTTAAGGTCCCTTCCAACACAAACTATTCTATGAATCTATGAAATAATCATCCATCACCGAACACCGAACAACTTCCTGTTCCTGGTGTTCATAATAAATAAAATCAAAACAGCCATCTCCACACCCTTGTCAACAAGTATTTCTTAGCATTAAAATTAATGTAAATGTCTTAACAAAAATTGCCTTAAGAAATTTTCTAAGAGTTAACTTAGGTCTTGGAAGATTCATTTACCATGTTCTCAGGTTAATTTTTTTAATCATTCTTTCAGCTTCCAAATTGAGAGATATTCTTAGATGATATAACAGAAGTAACACTCTCCACATGGCTGACACCTTTAACACTTCTAAAGAAGTTAATATCACACTAAACACATACATTTGTTCTAGAGTTTCAGAAAATTTTTCTTTAAAATAAAAAAAAATAGTTCCTAACAGGACAGAAGATCTGCCCATGAAATTTGATTTATTTTAGATTAAAAAATGCTAAGAAAACCAAAATTGTGTGCATACACAAAAAAAATTATTCTAGGTAGTCTATTGGCAAAAAATACTAAGTTGGTTGCACTGCAACAAAAACAAGGGCTACTAAATTAAATCATCAACACCAGTAGGGCTCATGTGCTTGCAGTTAGATTCTCTCACAGGCAAACTGGATGGCATGGACTGGAAATATATTCCTTTAGACTTTGATTTTTTTTTTCCCTGTTGTTGAAAAATAAACGTAACAGAAAAGCTGGACTACAAAATCCTGTTTCAGAAATCACAGAGACACTGTTAATGTTACCACCCTTATGTTTCTGTAATCATGACTGTTTTCAGACTTTCATTATCATTTGCTACAGTCAACAGGGACAAAAGTATCTTATCATTGATATCTACCTTATCTGCCACCCAGAACAGTTCGGGGGTTAAGTTTAGGGAAATATTTACAAAATTAGACATGTTCGGTGTTTTTTCATTCTGTGGAATAACACCTGCATAGAGAATGATTCAGTATAGCAATTAACTATTTGCTTCAGGATAAAGTAATCATTAAAGCCTATTAATTCCAGTGAAATTTAAAGCTCAGCACATATTTTAGATATGCGGGCATCCCATGACAGTATTTCAGTCTTCCTTGGCAGCTCCTGTCAGTTCAGTGCTCTGAAATATGTCCAGAGTGTATCTTCATTTTAATGTTAGCAACAGGCAAAATTTCAAGATCAATTACATCTGTCTTTCTAACTGAAACATATATATATGTATTTATATATGAAAAGATACATCATGAGTTTCCCCTGTTATAATGACTTCTAAATGTTAAACATGAAATATTGCCTGAGGTAGTTTTCTCTAGCATATTTTTTGAATAGTCGCTATTATCTTCAATAATTGGAAACAAGAACGATCACAGAATCATTACCTCCTCAGAACAGCCTGCCAAGGGAAAACAGCCAGTTCTCACTGCAATGAAAAATTACCTAGTATTTAAAATAATAGCATTAACATCTGTAATTTTAACTAGGTTGTATTTATACCATATAGTTCACAATCCCTAAAAATCGAATGCCAAGGCTTGCACTCCTCATTCAACTTGACAACAAAATAGGAACAAGATTCAATTGGTTTTTTCTGCATTATTACAGCAGGACCAAGTATCAGTATGAGCATAATTCTACCTGGAAATACAGAGAACAATTTTTCATCCTTATAACAGTAGTCGTTAAACAAATTTATTTCTAAATAATTACATTCATAAAGATCAACAGAAAATCCTGTAACTTCTTCAAATGGAAAGGTGGGGGAAAAACAAGTTTTCTACTACATTCTTCTTACATCAAGCTGAATAACAGCTTTTTCAAAAATGTACCTTGAATCTGCATTGTTCATTATATAATGGAGATGAACATACGAAAATGAAATCACATGATGAAAAAATACAAAGTTAAAAACAAATGTCTTTTATATAGTATTTAATATGTTACTAAATTTAGTCATACGGTAGGTACAAAAATAAAACATAGTATGAAACAGATTGATATTTAATCATGTGTTTAATGTAATTAGAAACAGCTATGCTTTAGTCCACACCAGAAAAATATTAAAAAACTTAAGATCTCTTTCCTATTTCTCTTAAGATAATTTTATATGTATGAAATTAGATTTCAGTACTTCATACTGCTTTTTGTAGAAAGAGCATAATTTTATTCAATTTTTTGATCTATTGCTATTAGGGAAACCACTGAAAATGGTATGTAAATATCAAAAAGAAAAAGATAATTATTTCCTTCCATTTAAGATTTGGTATTGAAGGAATAATTAGGTGGGAGCAACATTAAGAGTATTGAGGCATTAACCTTGAGATACAATAGCCA